>JAJONZ010015052.1:0-33104 GCA_029582445.1 Solanum paucissectum
TTTAGTTAGTCCTATCTTGATAACCTGTATTGGAGGTTTTATTTCTTCGTATAATATCTCCGCTGGTGCTGTATAGAATTTTATATAAAATAAATTTCTTTTTGTAACTCTTTTATATGTGATGAATGCTTTATATAGTAGGTCTTTCTTCTGGTTTTAATAATGATAAAATTCATCGCTGGACTTTATCCATATCTGCTCTTCGTAGTTCTCTTGAATTCAAATATATCATTAATTGATCTCTCGAATAATAACTCCATATAGTGTTTCCGTTTAAATAATTATTTGCTAACTCTTGTATAATAGTTGATATACCAATTATTCTTTTGTTGGCATAAAAACTTGGTATCTCTATTTTGCATATCTCTTCTTGTTGTCCGATTTCCTTGGGTATAATCATATCTTTAGTTAGTCCTATCTTGATAACCTGTATTGGAGGTTTTATTTCTTCGTATAATATCTCCGCTGGTGCTGTATAGAATTTTATATAAAATAAATTTCCTTTTGTAACTCTTTTGTATGTGATGAATGCTTTATATAGTTCTGGTATTCCACTAACTTGTTCTCCATCGTATGTATATACGGTATTTAATAATCCATAATTATAACACGTCCTCACTAAATTGGCATTAGTTTTCGGTTGCGCTATCAGCTTGTTGTAACCTTGCAATTTTTGGGTTATATAGTCCTGGTTTGGTTCTCTGGTATTTGATCTGGGGTGCAGGTTTAAATAAGTTTGAATTTTGTGTATGTTTTCGATATAGGTTCTCGTGATGTGGTTATATAATTTTCTCTCATTCTGCAGACTATCTGCGTATGTAGAGGTTTGTGGTTTCGTAGTTAATGTGTTCTTTGGGTAAATGGTTTTTCAAATAATTGATTTAGGTTTGCATTTCTATGTTGTTTTTCACTAACTTGTTTGCTCGTACCTGCAGCTCTATTTAAACAAACATTATGGGTTTTATGGTGTTTCCCAACGTCACCATTTCTCTTTGACTTACTACATAATATTCTTCTTTGTATCGTTTAAACCAATTTCGTATTGTTGGTATTTTGAATATTTTCTCTACGCTTAAGTCTAATTCTTTTCCTTTTATTTGTTCAAATATATTATTATCGAATATTATTTTTTATTCTGAAGATCTTTTATCTTGATATTCTTCTTGGGTTATTATTTTTACGTCTGTTTCAGTCATTTATATCATTTTCATTTGGTTCTAAGTTATCTTCTATTTCGTTTTATGATAATTCATATATACTATCATCGCTTTCTAATTCATAATTTATATAGTCTATTTGTATGTATTTTTCATCGTTTATTAATATTTCTGATATTTATTTTTTCTTTGGGTTTTTAGGTAATTTGCAATCTTTAGCTATGTGTCCTAGTTTACCACAGTTATAGCAAGAAGAATTGACATTATTTAAGAAATAATTTTTTTTTTACCTTCGAAGCTTTCAAAGTCTTTAGTTGAACTGACAGAGACTCGTGCTGATAACGTGTTATAAAATAACTGACGTAATAAAAACTAAAAGAAAGAACAATAGAGAGAATGTACTGTATGTATTACTTCTTTGTTATCATTCAAATGAAGTAATAATCCATTTTATAGGAAATGTACATGAGATAATGAATGACTGACACAAGCCATCCACTACTTTGCACAAGGTGTGCACAAATTTCACACTTTCAACACTGCAATGCACACACTATCCACATACTATATTGAGACATCCACATGTTCAACTGACTTTTTGGGACAAGTTCAGGAAGGATTCTATGTTTTTTTCTTCATTAATTTATTTCTATACATGGGTCAAGTAGAATATGATGATAAATAAATTATGAATTTGCCCCATTAATCATCAAATAAATAAATTATCTAAAAATTATTGTCAATTAAATAACCGTAATTAAATGAATAATTAATTTTTTTCATTTGAAATAGATGAGAAAAAAATTTCATGAAATAAATTAGTGTTCAAAACGATCTAACGAATCTTGACAATTTGATATCAGAGCTATTTTCTATTCCTTCAATTTTAAAATAAGTGAATTGTTGGATATTCACGCTATTTAAGAAAAGATTATTAAGGCATTAATAAAACATAATTTTTTATTTTTACCCTTTTAAATTATTATTAAATTTATCTTTAGAATTACTAAATATTGATCATGATAACTATTTTTAATATTAATTAAGCAATTAAAGTTTCTTGAACTCATACATAGGAAATTCAAAAGCCAAACACATAAGAGTACCCTTAAATTTGCCACAATTTTTATTTTGGTATCTTAACTATGACGTGTTCTAAGTAGACACTTCAACATCATTAAAAGTATACCATTTAAACTCAAATAAGAGATGATGTGGGAAAGTGTGTGCATCACACTTTTTCTAAATGAGTGAAAGCCAAAAAATATATTTTTTTCTTTACAAAAAAGAATATCAATTTTAACCCTTCAACTCTATTTTTTATGTACCATTTAAATACAAAATATTAATTGTATGATTTCTTTGTTTTTATATATGCTCTTCAAATGCAATTTTGCATTTTAAAAATCAACATTTCTACTTTGTCCATTAGTTTTCGAAAAGAAAAAAAAAACTGACAGGTGAACATTGATTTTTTTTTAAAAGAATAACATTTTTTTTTTGAGAATTTCTCTATATTTTTGAGTGAAAAATAATCATTAAATACACATATACGTGATTCCGTCACTCGTTAGGTCTCAAATCTCTCTATATATATAAAGCAGGATCTTCAGCCTGCTGATGTCGCATGCCTCAATGATCAGGAAATCTATTTTTTTATTTTGTCAAATTTTTTGTTTTTTTTCCTCTCCTATTTTTCCGTGTAAATGGATTATAATTAAGGCAACAATAATTAATACATTCTAATTAATTATTAAATAACGTTTAGTAAAGAGCAAGATCGTTCAAATCAATATACATTCAAGTAAATTGAAGAAGATGAAAAGGTCATAAACCTTTCAGCTTCCAAAACTGTTTATTTAAGTATATAAAATAGGCATAATGATCTGGTGGACCCCTGTAGTTGTATCAGTTTGTATTATGGACCCTTTTACTTAACGCTTTACCAACTAAACCCTTACACTTAATAAAACACAATTTATCAAACCCTTCTGACCATTGACCATGCTTATGTGGCATTAATATGGTTGAGTTGGCAAGAGAGTGAGACCACACGCCTATTAAGGAAAGTGAACATCATATTTAAATTTTAAAAATAGTTAAATTAAAAGAGTAAAATAATAAACTTAAAAAAGAAAAAAGAAAAAAGAAACCCTTCTTCTTCACCCAAGAACCTATATTTTTTAGCCATCTCCATTTTTGTCCAACCCTATTTTTTTCTTTCTTTCATCTTCTTTAGGTGGTCTGGTACACCAAAGGTGGTGAGGAGCATGCTGGTTCACCGGAGGAAGCAAGGAATTTTCTGGCCTTCTGATATGTCGGAGAGGATGGAGAGCATAGGGGATCCCTGGTGGTTTGCAGGAGTCGTCGATGGTACGAAAAAAGGAAGACAGTGGAGAGGGGAACAAGGCTGGTGAGGGGCAAGGAGCTGGTGCGGCGGCTTATGGTTTTGAATTTGTGGTGGTTGGAGAAGGAGGAGGTAAGAAAAATGTTGAAAGTGTGCGACGAAGATGGAAACAGATGAGGGAGAGAGTATTTATGGTCTCACCGGCAAGATGAGTGGTGGCAGCGGCAACTTTTTCAGGCGATTGGGCCATTTCATGGTGAAAATGACAGATGATGTAGGGAGACCCAAAATTTTAATTTAAAAGAATAAATAATGTAAAATTTTCATCAAAACTTTATGATTTTTTGTCCAAAAAGAAATTATTATAAAAATAAAAAATGATGTGGCAATTTTTATCTGACACGAAATGTGACATCAGCGCGATTGAGAGTCACGATGAGTTGAAAGGGTTCAACATGTTGAGTTTAAATGAGTTTGGGGGTTCGGATGACAAATGGGTAAGTAGAAGGGTTCACAATACAAACGGATACAAGTACAAGGGTCCATCAGACCATTTTGCCTATAAAATAAAAGGACTAGAGAATATGTAACCAAGTACTCTTTCAATTTGCTTCTTTTCCTTATGAGATGTGCAACTTTCTTAAAGAAGAGAAAGAGAGTAGTCCTTCTGAAATGGTCAATTTCAAGGGTTTAAATATGTCTCTACAACTATTTGAAAGATCTTTTTATCAGTTCTTGGTAAGATTTTAATCAATAATTTCTCCAATAGGAGATGCATACGAAGAGAGAAAAAATCCATTCTGATGGAGGAATCATTTGTGGTCAGGCCAACAAAAAGAGATATCAACAGCAAAAACAGAGAGTTTTGGAACCAGATTGACATGAAATTCATTGTGTATAGAAAATAAAATGAAACGAAGCAACATGGGAACAAGTGGCCTCCATCCTGGCTTCAACTACAAGAAAGAAAGAGTTGAAGCATACTTACATGAATATACAGAGACACTTTTTATTACTTTATTAAAATATGATTTTTTCAATGGTGACGTTATTAACTTCTTTCCACTTTTTTGTTTTACTAATTCCTTTAGTCCTTTATTTTCCTTCTGCATTTTTAATTAGTTAATGTTCTCAACTATAATAAGATATATAATCCCCTAAATATGAATCAAATATAATTTCGTAATTCAAGTTCAATAATGATACTATTTGATACTCTTGTGATCTTGCTAGATTATCAACACATTCACTTACCATTTCAAGACGTAAAAACACCAATAATATGGGTATGAAATTACTGGACATTTGTTGAATGTTACACTTATATTATGGGTAAGTGATCAATATAATGGATTCTCACAAGAATTAAAACACTTGTAAATATTATATTCTGAAGTCACAAATAATTTGATATATCTTGTAACTTTTTTCTATCTTCAACTTTTTTCATTGTAACATAAAATGATGAGGTATTTTAGAGAGAAAATTGATTATGGAAGATTTCCCATAAAATTAGAAGGAGATAAATAAAAATAAGTGATAGTTAGAAGTAACAAATATATAAAAACTATAGTGATGGTAGAAAATGGAAAATGAAAAAATAATAAAGAGGCATAAGGAAAGGAAAAAGGAAAGAAAAGATTTCATATAATATAAAATTTAAGTTTAATTTACAATTAATAGTGCATTTAGTTTGTTCCATATATATTCGAGAATCATTGCCGCTGATCTCTTCTTCCGTCGTCTTACCTTTTTTTTTTTGCCAATTTTTTTAACTTTTTTAATTTTATCTTATCTATGAAATCTAGAAAAAAATTTAATATATTTTATTTATTTCTCTTCATCATTACTATACTTATTGTTTTTTTTTTTATCTTTCCTTATCATTATTACAATTTATTACTTTTTATTAAATTCTTTTTCCCACCTTCTATTTTTTTAATTTTCTAAAAAAAAAATGTAATCAACTTTGCTCCTTATTAACATAATTTAATATTATACCTTCTATTTCTATTATATATATATATATATATCACCTTCTTTTTATAATCATAAATATATTCTTCCAATTGATTTTTCTCTTAATCAATCTCATTTAACTTGCTATTAAAATTTGCAGAAAATTAAAAATATATAAAATAATTATAAAAGTACTCAAATTCTGCTCTAACAGAGAAAAAACAAAAAAGAGTTAGAATACTATATACACATAATATTTACACACTTCAATACAATGAAGTCAATTTTCGAAAGAAAAAAAATACATTTATGATAATAAGGAGAAAGAAAAATAAAATATTTTTATTTTTAGAAAATAATAGAAATATATATATATATTATAAAATTACGATGATAAAAAGGAGAGATAAGTAATTTTCTTTTTAGAAAACCACAAAAATAAAAGGTAAAAAAAGGAATATAAGGAAAAGAAATATTTGAAAAATATATGTTTATAATGAGGCAAAAATAATTATGGTAATAAAAAGGAGAGATAAGTAAAATTTAATTTTAGAAAACTACAAAAATAAAAGGTAGAAAAAGGAATATATAGAAAAGAAATATTTAAAAATATATATTTTTATGTGAAGGCAAAAAGGCAGCCTTTTGAAATTTCTTATTTTTTAAAGGTATAACTGATCATTAATTAATAATTAATAATATTTTTTTAAATATAAAAATGCTTAAATTCTAAGAAAATAGATTAAAAAAAAATGATCTTAGAGGCATGCTACATCAGCAATTCTAACCATTTCCTATATATATATATTAATAAATTGATGTTTGATTTTTTGTAGTTTCACATGTATTAACAATGCAAGAACCAAAATTAAAGAAAAACACACAACTTAATGTTAATCTAAACCATTTGTAGTTGAAGAACCAAAACGTATTTTAAATATTTAAATCATAGAATAATAAATTAATACTATGAATAGAAAAAGTGATATGACACATCTCTGTGGTTAAAACTACAATAATCTTTTTCTTCTTTTATTTTTTTAATTTTTTTTGCCTTTTCAGATTTTTCTTTATTTTTTCATCATTTATGTGTTATAAATAATATTAGAAACTTTAATAATACGCTTCTTTAACTCTATTAATTACGCAATGTTAAGAAACTAAAATGTCATATCTTTAATGTAAGCTTTAATAATCTTTATTTTCATTACACTAACAACTTTTTGTTATTCTAATTTCTAAAATAATTAATAGTCATAGTCATATAAATAGAGATATTGTCAGAATTATAGAATTCATCACTTTAATAATATTTTTTTATAATTCGAGAGATATTGCCAGAATTTATAGAAATCGTCATATTTTTTTTTGTTATTATATTTTTTATGCTTATTATATGCATATTTTAGTTTGATTCGAAAAATAAGATGCAGACTATTGAATTATGATCAACTTATGAGTGTGGATGTGGACAAAAACTTCAAAGATTAATTATGCATTAAATTTGTATTTTATTCTTCATTTTTAACAATTTAAGGTCTAATAATTATATTGCAAATACATCTTCATTTATATAATACTTAATAAAATTATTTGTGACTTATCATCTTTTACAATCGCACGAAGCGCGAACAAATTCACTAGTGAGTCCCTTCTGATTTCACGAGCTTAATCTTCCATTTTCTAGCCTTTAATAATTATATTATTTATAATATATGCCAGACCTTATTATTCTAATAGACATTATTACTCAATTACGCTCGGAGGCTTTATAGAGTCGAGTGGATTTCACTTCTATCACATATAATTTCATATCATAATTTTATTGAAACGGGCAAACTTAACACACCTTTAAGTTTTTATTTTTTGAAGAACAATATTTTCTCATTTTTCTTTTTCTGTCTTCTTCTCTTCTCTCACGGTCTCTCATTACCTCTCCTTCCTCCCTTCATCCTGATTTTAAGTCTAATAGTTTTATCCATTTTTCTCCTACTAGCAACAATCTGGTGGCAGTTCGTCGGAAATCCTGTGGCAATCCGGTGGTGGCTGCTGAGCGCAGGTAATTCTTATGTAATCTTATTCTGTCGAACACCACCCTCTCTTTCTCTATCCCACTGATTAGCTTGCCCTATTTTTTTATTTTTTTTGTGTTTTTGGGTCATTGAAAATGAGACTGATTTTGCTTATTATGAGTGGAAATTTGAAATGTGCTGAGGAGATTTAAGAATGAGACCTGAATAGAATTGAACATCATATACGATTCATAGAGAACCCTTACTTATTAGGGGTCCAAGTTTCGTTTATTGTCTATTACTTCTTGTCGATTACTCATATGTTTTTGTTCTACCCTTGCATATGAATGTTTGTGGTGCTTCCTTTTCATGGTTTTTCAGGTGAAGAAAAGGTTTCATTTATGCTATGACTTATTTTATTCTTTCTTAGTAAGTTGTACTGCTATTGCTTTAATGGTTGCAGATATGAAGCTTTGACATAGAAGCAGTGCATTTTATTTTATTGGTAACATAGAAGCAGTGCATTCCCTGTTAATACACAGACAGTAGAAAATGCTGTGCATAGGTTAACTCTTAGTTGTCAAGAAATAAGAAGTAAGCATTCTCAGTTACGCATAGTTCTAGGAAGCTTTTTTGTTGCTCCTGGCTGAGCATAGGTTGATCGGTTTTTTATTTTTTATTTCTTTAGCATTTCTTTGAAATTGAAAGTCTGTTTGCTGCTTCTTCTGAGGGGAAGAAGGGCCCCTCTTATTCCCGAACTTAGACTCAATCCACATCACTTGATTGAAGCATTACTGCATTAGTAGCTTAGTATTTGTTTTTTCCAGCATATTTCTAGGTGGAGTTTCAGATGTTAGATCTCTTTTTTTCCTGTATTAGTGAAATATATTAATTGTGTTTGCCGTCCATCTTTTTTGCGACAATGCTAAGAAAGCGGAGACTGAGATTTGTGCTGTTACACAAACTTCTTTCATCATGACTTCTTGATCATTTTTTTTTTGAAACTGGCAACTGTATGACTTCTTGATCAATTGAATCTGTAGCTTGGCAATTCTTGTCTGATCACTTTGGCACACAATTTATGTTTTTTGGTCCATATTGTGGCACACTCTTTACAAAAAGCACCATATTTCATTGCCAAAAACTCTCCCTTCTATGTTTACGGTTTCTTTCATGTCCCTAAGAATTAATCCAAGAGCTACTCATGCAAGTCCATTGATGTCATTCAAACCCTCTACACTTTCTTAAAACTTCTGTGTATTGACTTATTTTCCCCACAAAGTTCGACTGTTTTTTATGTTAATCATGGAACATTACATGGCACTTACACAGTAGCTTTATGAATAAAATATAATCACGTGAAGATAGTTTTGGTAGCGTGAAAAATGAAGTCCAATCTAGCGTGAATATGGATTGAGGAAAAATGTGCGGTCTAGTGTTAGCCGCTAGATATATAACATAACTATATAATGATTAGTCTGAGGAATCTGTATAATTCAAAAATAATTACTTTTTCGACTAAATTACTGATTTCTTTTTAAAAAAAAATTAGCGTCACCATATTGGTTAGAGGTTAGGTTATGGCTTACCTCAACATGTAGATTATAATTATAGTTATTATAAAAGAGTTGGAACAATAAGGAGAAGTAGACATCATCCAGAAAACACATATAATAAAAAGGGATTATGCCACATATTATAGATGAGGATGTAAATCTTCCTTTCTATCAACTACGCCTCTTATGTGTACCTTCTAGCAAAGTGTGCTTATTCTCCATGAAGATTTAATGCATTCCTATTTCAGAAAATTATAATTTTTTATATTAAAAGGTCTTGAAAAATAGCATTTAACTCTGTATAATATTTCTAATTATCATAAATAAAGGTTTCATTTTTATTTGAGTGAAGGGTAAAAACACACCTAAAGTATTTTTTTATTGAGTTTCATATCTAAACTTTGAGTTTCATATCTAAATTACCGGGTGTGCGAGTTTCCTACCTGAACTATCACAAACTATTTGTCAAAACATACCTCAACTATCCATTGTTCCGTTTCCCTACCTGAACGAGGTTGATATTTCAGGTAGGTTGGGAACAACTGATAGTGGATGGGTGTTTCGATAAATAGTTGGTGATAGTTCAGGTAGGAAACTCGCATACCGGATAGTTCAGGTATGAAACTTGAATAACCGGGACACTTTGGGTGTGTTTTGATCATTAACTCATTTTATTTAATTTTAGTTTGAGTTGTTCAAATGAGTATAAATTAGGTTAGGTTTCTATCTCTTATTAATTACTCCCTCCGTCTCATTTTATATGATGTACTTTGATTTGGCACAAACTTTAAGAAAAATGGAAAGACTTTTAAAACTTGTGGTCCAAAATGAATGATAGAAATTTGTGTGGTTGTAAATCATTTCATTAAGGGTAAAAAAGACATTTTATAGGAAAATTGTTACTTAAAATAGAAATGTGTCATTCTTTTTGGGACTGACTAAAAAGGAAAGTAAGTCATATAAATTGGGACAGAGGGAGTAGTACATATACCTACCCCGTTGATTATGATTTTTTCTCGTTGCCGTACATTTATTCTCCTTTTTCATGTGTATGACGAGTTTACATATTGTTTTAAACTCAACTTTTCTTTATCAATTACTTTTATTTGTTCATGAAAAAAATATTTGAATGAATCAATTCTTAAAAGGGTAACTTTATAGCTTTGCATATAAAAAAGTTAAAAGAGTGAATAAATACATGAATTTATTAAAATATTTATGATATCTTATTAAGTTTTAGCTTTAGGCCACTGATTGTATTGAGCCGTCCCTGCACGGTTCAAATAGTTCGCAATTTTTTTTCTGAATATTTACGTCAAGAGTAGAGGTAAGCAAAAAACAAAAAAAACAAAAAAAAAACAATCAAACAAAGGCAAGAGAAGGTAAATGTTTATCATCTTACTATGATGTTCAATTCTTCGTAAGAAAGTTATATTTAAGTAAATAACCAAACATTTCTAGTTATTTCAGATAATGGGTTTCAGTCCGCCTATAGCTTTTAGTATCAATTGATTAAAATACATGTTTACATGTAAATTGTTTTGCGTCAACAAGTTTTTGATTTTCCGGCCTATAGTGTTAAGTGTTAGGGCTCATTTGGTAAGAGGGATAATGGATAACTGATGGATACAAAGAATAAGTAGTTCTATGATATCTACAATCAATAGTATTCAGAAAATATTTTCATAAACATATTGAACTACGTAAAAATTATGGGACATGTTGGACCAACATAAACAAATAGACGTAGAATCTAGTAAACACTCATTGATGACTTTTTTATATTCTTTATAAAAATTTTGGCTTTGCTTTGTAAGGTCAACATAAAGAAATCCTTGAGAAAAGGAAGTGAGCAATATAATCATCATACAAGGGTCAAGCATTCAGAGAATGTTCATAAGTTTCCGTGTAAATGAAATATTGCTTGGGCCAGCGGTGGGAAACTAATTCAAATTTGAAACTGCATTCAATCCATTTTTATCCATTTAATTGTGGGTTGAAAATGGGTTAACCATATTTACCAACATTTAAAATGGGTGGGGTTGGTATACTAGGCAGGTTGGGCGGGTCAAGCTAATATGGGTGAAAATTGCCACCACTACACCCAAGGGTGTGTGGCCTAGGCATGGGATGAAACCATGCAAAATAAATAAATTGGAGATTTCTTTTTTCTTCCTATCTACCTAAGCCTTGTTGGGGAAATTTTTTGGTACATATGCTAGTGGAAGGTAGGAGGTATCTGATTGGGTAGTCGAGATGCGCTTCGTTGTTGACAAAAAAAAGTTTATAAGGGGTAAAATCATTAGCACTTTTGTAATGGAAAAATTACGCCCTATGTCTATTTTTGAAAATGTTTATGCCACATACCCCGTATTTTATTATAAACAAACGATTTAACTCATATTTGTGTATAAACACCTTTTATTTTTTTGACCCCCCCCCGGATATCATGTTGTATAATATTGTATATGGGCTTTGTGACGTAAATATTTTTAAAAGCTGTATATTTCTGAAAATTTCCCTTTTGTAATACCATTCTGTCAAATACTTGCTTAATTTGCTTCCGTTTTTGTAATACGTTTAATTTGCTTCTAACTAAATGTTTGGCTTAAAATCACAATGTCAGGAACATAGTTGTCCCCTTTGGTTGGACATTGAAAATTATAAAATATGGTTACTTATAAGAAAAAGTTACTTATAGAAAAATATCTAAATGGTTTTGGCTTCTCTGTATTTAAGGAGATAATGTGTGCAAAAGGTCACCTCATTGCCAACAAAGCTTCTCTGCCTGTCAACAAAAAAGGAAACGAAGGTTATAAGTTAGCTCTTTGGATCTTCATGGATCTGCTAGAGAAGATGGGATTTGGACGCAAATGGAATTAGTGGATTAAATTTTGTATCTCAATAGTGAACTTCTCTGTACTTATTAATGGTTCACCAACAGGTTATTTTAATTCACAGAGGGGCCTAAGACAAGGTGATCCTCTATCACCCTTTTTGTTCCTCTTAGTCATGGAGGGACTGAACAACATGATTAAGACAACAAACAAGGAAGGTTGGTTAAGAGGATTTGAGGTTGCTAGAGCGGGAAGGGATAGCTTGAAGATAACTCATCTTCAGTATGCATATGACACACACATATTCTGTGATGCGGAAGAAGAGCATCTCAAAATACTGAGACTGATCTTGGTAATATTTGAAGGAATGTCAGGTTTACATGTTAACCAGAGGAAAAGATTCTTATACCCGATTAATGAAGTGCCAAACATGGAAATCTTAAAGACAATCTTAGGGTGTGAAGCGGGTGCTCTACCAACTATCTACCTTCGATTGCCTTTGGGGGCCTAGTCTATGTCTATGGAAATCTGGAATGGGGTGGTTGAGAAATGTGAGAAGAAGTTAGCAAGGTGGAAGTCCCAATATCTCTCCATGGGTGAAAGATTGACCTTGATAAACTCTGTGCTTGATGCACTTCCAACGTATATGATGTCATTATTTTCTATCCCACCAGGAATCATCAATAGGTTGGATAGCATCAGGAGGAAATTTCTATGGCAAGGGAACAAAGACAGGAAGGGTTACCACCTAGTCAAATGGAAGACAGTGATCAATGAGAAAAGTTTTGGGGGATTGGGGATAAAAAATCTGAAGAATCAGAGTAAAGCTTTAAGAGTGAGATGGCTATGGAAATATTCAAATGAAAATCGAAGTCTATGGATTAGAGTCATTAAAGCTAAATATGAGGAGAACGATAATTGGATGACAAAGGAGGTCACTACTCCTTATGGTGTTAGCTTATGGAAATCTATCAGAATTTTGTGGAATGAAAAATTCAAAATTAATACCATAGTCAATGTGGCAGATGGAGTTAAGACTGTCTTCTTGAAGGATGATTGGCATGAAGCAGGCAACATGGAGACATTATTCCTAGATATTTATAACTTAGTTTTACATCAACAGAGCACAATAACAGAATTGTGGACACCTCAAGGGTGGAATTTTGTGTTCAGGAGACACCTCAATGATTGGGAAATACCAAGAGTAGCAAAATTCTTCAGCACCATTGACCAATTCAGTGGTTTGAAAGCTGGACAAGACATCCTACAGTAGATTTTGAGTTCTTTTGTAAATATGGTTTCAGTACAAGGGTTGTACTGTGTTACAGAAATAGAAACAGTTACCTATGTCAAAAAAAAAAGTTATCTCTTTGGGTTCATAATACAGGAAGCAGTTTAGGTGGAATTTTAGTATTCGAAAGTTTGGGCCATACTCATGATAGACAAACTGGCTTTGCATATTGAATTTGATTTCTAGTCTAGGTTTCTACTTTCTATTTACTTTGTGCACTGATATCTGGTTTAATGCAGCCTCTTGCAGAAATGAGGGTAAGGCTGCATATAATAGACCCTTGTGGTCCAGCTCTTCCCCGGACCCTGCACATAGCGAGAGCTTAACATCGGGCTGCCCTTACTGATATCTGGTTTAACTGTTTTTTCTGTCAAAGTAGATCAATGCATAGCATAGTGTGCTAAACGAAGCATAATATGGGTGAAATTATCAGTACAATATGAACGATGTCATTGATAGATTCTGTCGTGCCTTAATTCATCTCTATTTCAATTCTGCAAAATATTTGATTTACTATTTTAGATTTCAATGACTTAGAAGAATTGACCAATAATGAGTATTTAGAAAGATAAAATGCTTATTGTCTGGTTTGTATAAAATATAATCAATTGCGGGCATACGTAATGAACCATTTGTTAGATTTGTGTAATGGAGGGGCAGGAACTCCAGCAATGTTGATGTGAAGATGCATACTAGTAAATCTAACTTCCATTGTTGTGTATTTTGTTGTTTCATGCAGTAAAAAATGGGGTCTGAATTGAGGACGTGGGTTTCCGACAAATTGATGTCTCTCCTAGGGTACTCGCAGTCCACAGTTGTCTCTTATGTTCTTAATCTTGGTACGTTTTCTTCTTATATTTTAATAAATTGTTGTGGCAACATTGTTCATAATATCATTTTCATGCAGCTAAGAAAGCTTCATCAGCTGCCAATCTATCAAATCAGCTTGTAGATGATATGGGTATGTCATCCTCCAGTGAAACAATAGTGTTTGCTCAAGAAATTTTTGCCAGAGTTGAGCGCAAGACGACAGGGACAAATGTTAGTTTGTCTGCAATTTCAGTTATTTCACAGGGTCGTACTAGCGAGAATTCTTTTGTTTAAACATTGTGCTTTATCTCGTAACGCTTGATGCTTCTTGTTGTACCAGCTGTATCTACAACAAGAAAGGGAGGCTACAATGTTGGCAAGGAAGCAAAAGGCGTACACACTTTTGGAGCCTGATGATGATGATGACAATATTGCTGGTGTGGAAAGTAATTCTGTCCCGTCTCAGAATAGGAAAGAGGATACACGCAAAAAGAAGTTTAGGAGGCGGGTTGAGACCCATGGGGAGGAAGATGATGAGGCATAGTGATTTTACTCTTCTTCTTCTTGATAGAATTCAGTTTTATTTTTTATGGTAAGCTGTTGTAATATTGAATCGTGTTTTAACTAGTTGCTTTCTTTTGACTGAATATGATGGTGCAGGTCGTTAGGGATGAGGAGCAAGAAAGACGGGTAAGGAGACGAACATCCCAAGACCAAGATGACAGTGACAACTCTGAGGTACTTATGGTGTATTGTTTTGACTTTTTTTGCCTGTTCACCTTCTCCATACTCAGAACTCCCGATCCACTTGAGGTTAACGGCATGTTTTTTGGTTGCAGTCAGAAGAGGAACTACTTCGGGACCAAAGAGAGAGGGAGGAGTTGGAACAACATATCAAAGAGCGAGATGCTGCAGGGACTAGAAAGGTGAGCAATCTTAACGTTGTTTGAACGTCTCTGTGCTCAGATACCAGGCGGTGCTTCTATGATTTGAATTCGCTGTCAGGTTTGTTTTCGATGGAGAGGAATGTTCAAGTAATTGGCTAACCAATCTATTAGTTCAACTGTTTTAGAGTTGTAAAACTGAAGCGTGGATGCACTCTGGACATTTAGAGATTGGTCCCTTACAATATTACAAATACAGTGGGGTCGTCTTGTGGATTTGACTATTTTAAACATCTTAAACCAGCAACAACAAATGAACAACAACTATGCCTCAGTCCTGAACAAATTTGGATCGGCCGTATGAATCCTCTCTGGCCATGTTCCCCAATTTAATTCATCTCAGGCCAACCTTCGTGAGGATTCATCATGAATTGACTAGTTTGGCTAGTTTTACACTGAAAGCCTACCACAACCCTCGTCCTTTTTCCAGGCTTGGGACTGGTGATGTGAGCAAGCTCACAATGGTGGAGTTAAGCATCTGAAACCAGCAATTGTGGATAAAGTTTTTATTTGAACGTCTTTATTGCTGTAGTTGCTTTTAATTTTGAAAGTGTAAAGCTTTGGCACATATTCACTCGGGATTTCTGTCTTTTATTTGCTGTCGTATTCAGCATCTCCTAATAGGTTGCCAGTCTGAGCATCACATGCTTTGGTTATTATTATTATTTTTGCATCTTTGCAGTACCTTCTTGGTACTAGCCTTAGTAAAATACTTCATCTTAAAAAAAGAAGGAAAAAGCTATGATTGTGTTTTTGCATCGATATGGCTATTTCTTTGAGGGCCTCTCTTGATTATTGAACTTCTCATTTTGAAGGTGGTAAAATGGAGGCACGTTTGCGTCCGGATTTTCTGTGTTATTCCACTGAGTATTATATATCATTTGTGATAGGTTTTAGTTGGAATATCACACACATATTTGTGTTCTGCTTTGACATATTTACCAAACTTCTTGTTCAAATCATCTGATATGATTTCGTCCTGTGTCTATTAATGAAGGTCAGACTAATTTCTTGTATGCCAACATTATTTTTTCATCTATCTTCGTTCTAATGTGGTATTTTTTCTTCAATAACAGTTGGCAGAGCCAAAATTAACAAGGAAGGAGGAAGGTACCTTACCGTAGATACAATTTCTGTTGTATATTTGTTTGTTTCATTTTTCCTGTTCTTCAGTAGAAAGAACAGTTTATGCAAGTTAGCTCATACGTGAATAAATGACAGAAGAGGCAATCAGGAGGTCTGATGCATTGGAGCGAGATGACATTGGACCTTTAAGGTTAGTTACCATACAATCTGGTTCACTATTTTATTATTATCTTAGGTCTTACAAAAAAAATTCTTGCTTTAGTAACCACATAATTCATCCTTAATTTGGAATACCTCGTCTTTTGTGGTTCTTTTACTTGTATATTTTATTCAAAGGAGGTAATTGAAGTGTGTTTGAGTATAACTAACCATAAAAACAAAAAGAAGAAAAAAGAAAAGGAAGGTAGATTAAATAAGTCTTGTAGTTCCAATGTTGTTGGTCCTGGGAAAACATAAATATGCTTGTTGGTAGATATGATGGTAAGGGATTTAAATTGGAGCTTTTGACTTTCTTGACTTAGAACTTGAGGTCATTTTTTAAAGTTATTTGAATGTTTCACTCTTAAAGAAAAATGAAACAATAGGTAGATCTGCTGTGGTATATAAGTTAAATATTCAAGTCAGGCTTATCTGCTTTTTGATAAAAGACTATTTGATCAGTATGTACAAGAACACGGTTTGACCAAAGTCATTTGTCAAATCATCTTGCCTAGTTTGCATCAGAAGTATAAATGGAATATAAATTCGTTTAATATGGAATGCCTCTGTCTGAATAATCTCATAATTCTTTCATTCTAAACAAGTTATAGAAGACTCGATGGCGTTGTTCTTCAAGCAACTTCTCTTTCTTTTTATCTTTTGTAGTCTCCTACCCGTGGCATTTCATCCATTGTCCTTTATTTTTACTTCATGAAAAATAAATAAATATAAAAAATCTTTCATCTACTGTCCTTTTTAATACCCATGAATTGTTGAACATCCAGATATTAGAGTCCATATTTGAATTTCCAATGCATCAGGTGGGGGTTTGTGCAGTGTGACATGGGCCAGACAACACCAGTTCTTGAAAATCCCATCTCCTCTTGAGGTTTTTGCGTTGAGAGGAGAGAGAGTACTAGGGACAGAAAAATACACAATGTAGTGTTTTGTACTAGAGAACTATGTTACTATTCACCAATTCTAGGGTCGATTAGGGATGTAATTGAGAAGCAGTTGATGTTAATGCATACCAAGGTCTTGTTGAAATAGACTGATATTGTGTAATTGGTTGAATAGCTTTCTCACACATTGCATTTTCTAGGGCATCGTGTTCCACATTTAATGTTCACCTCCATGAAGGACATTGTTATAATACAGGCCTCAGTTCTCGGATCTGCTATAACTATGTGAAGAATTAGGACAGAAGTATGAAAAAAATATACTTTTATGTTATATGTAAGCAGTTTGTTTCGGCAATCTCACAATATCTTCCTGAGCTTTGAATACAATTATAACCCATTAATCCTTGTGATTTTGCACATTGAGCACTTCATTTGGCACTAAACATAATTTACAAACTCACATCCCAATTTCATTGTGATCCAGGAAAGTTTCAAGACAAGAATACTTGAAGAAAAGGGAGCAGAAGAAGCTAGAGGAACTCCGGTATTTACATGATTGTACATTATAGTTTACACCATCCTTATTATATATGGAAGTAAATAGTGTTGTTCTATGTGATATAATCTAAAATTATTTCATTCTGTTTACTGGTCATTGTCTAACCATATTTGTGGTATTTCAGAGACGATTTAGAAGATGAGCAGTACTTATTTGAGGGAGTGAAGCTGACAGAAGTAGAGGAACGTGAACTAAGGCAAGGAAACACATCCGCCCCCTGTTCAGATACTCATTCCGAAATTATTGTTAATTTGAGATTTGATTTTATTGACTTCTTCTTGCAATTGCTTCTATAGTGAACTCACTCTGTGGCACTTGTATATTTTAAGACTTATTTGTTGCCTACTAAGAGATTGCATGATGTGAAGCATCTACTGTTTTGATATTGAATCCTAAAGTGTCTTGTGTTTGTCATTCTCCTCTAGTAGCTTATATGTGAATGGGTATTACATGCTTATCTTTTCTTCTTCAGTGGAAGTCCTAATTCTAGTTAACATGAAGTCATCTAGTCTTTTTTATCAGTTGTCTTTTGGTTATGAACTTGATTTTATCTCACTAAATTCCTGTGATCATTCATAATGATAAAATTTCACCTTTTCCTTATCATATGAAAATTCTGACGAGTACTGAGTGAATTCTTGTGAACAAGGAGTTAACGCTTTTCTGCATTTGCCTTACTTTTTGGTCTAACATTCCCTTTAATAGGTTCTGGTTGAATGCGGGATTGCTTTGTATATGCATATGCTGTTGTGTACTCAGGACCTCTATAATTTTGCAGATATAAGAAGGAAATATATGAACTAGTTAAGAAGCGATCAGAAGATAATGATGACATGGATGAGGTAATTAATATTCTGAATATTTATCGCTTCCAAGCACATGTTTCATTACATTCGTTAATTTTATTGTCTCTGCCATTTATTGCTTTTATTTCTTGCTTGTCATATTCTCTAGTATCTCCGTTACTTTCCCTCCCCCATAACATACATACAAAAAGTTAAAAAGAAAAAGCAAGGTTTAAATGCACCCAAGGGTGTGGCCGGCCTAGTGGTCAATGAAGTGGTGGAGAGCGATGAGGTTTCAGATTCAAATTCCAGGGGAGAAAAAAAACACTAGGTGCTTCTTACCATCTGTCCTATCCTTGGTGGATAGAGTTACTCGGTACCTGTTGCTGGTGGGAGGTGGCAGGTATTCCGTGGAATTAGTTGAGGTGCGTGAAACCTGGCTCGGATACCACGGTCATCATCAAAAAAAGAGGTTTAAATATCATCATCTCTTTGTCTATTGTTCCCTATGAGTTATTTATTGCTTTGTTCCAATAAATACTACATCTGGGTATTTCTAACTAAAGGATGAGCTTTCCTTGCACTAATCTTCCTTTATGAATAACTTTTTTCTATTCCTAACAATATTATTTCCTTGTATATTCTCTCAAGGCTTGAGAATGATTTTGTATACTTGAGGAATAGCCTTTTATTTGTTATTGCTTTTTGATGCCCCCTAAAGGTTCTTGTATGTATAGATGATATCATGTCATTTATAGAAAATTATATCTTTTTGTAAGGTTTTCTACTTTTTACTGTTTTAGTATACTTCTTGTATGCAGATGTGTTTTGCCCTTCGTAAATAAAATTTATTACTTAATGAAAAAAACTTCTCTTAAAGCTTGAGTGCTGTTTAATTCAGAACTTCAACGAAAATGCTTAACTTCTGGATTTGTTGTATGAATTATATGTTCGTTCATAGTTAAAATAGTGGATGATTGTACCTTTTCGTGAAGCCTTCCTTAAAAGTATCAAGAATTGGAAAAGAAAACCCCAAATGTTGTTTTCGCTCTTTCCTTTTCTGAATATACTATAGGATGTTGGTTGGGGGTGCACTGTAATCTGAATTTTAAGATTATTGGAATCCCTCTATTATTATTTATACTTGGCTTGTTTTCTTATCCAATGCTTAAATTTTAATGTACTGAATTATTCACGAGATAAGTCTAAATTATGGCCAGTGGCAGAACCTGGAATTTGAGCAAGGGGATTCAAAAAAAATTAAAAATTGTCACACTTAAGATATGAACCTTTATCAAGGGGATTCAACAGTTTATATATATACAAAAGAAGGAATTTTTTAACCTTAGTTGCACAGGGTAATTTTTTGGTGAAGGGATTCAGTTGAACCCCCTTCACAAAAGGTAGCTATGTCCCTAATCATGGCAAGGTGAGTTTGGTGCTTTGGTACTAGTGGAACCAATCTGAAGAATACATGAACGAATTGTAAAGACATGGAATATAAAATAAGTTGATTCCGGGGGATGGAATTTGAACTCTTATGACTTGTTCCAGTTTATGTCAGTTTTCTATGAAGATTCCTTATGGTCGCTTTTGTTTTAAATACAGTATAGAATACCTGATGCCTATGATCTTGAAGGTGGTGTAAATCAGGAAAAGAGATTTTCTGTGGCTTCGCAGCGATACAGGTTAGTTATATTGACAAAGATAGTTGTAACAGTTGCTCTAGCATACAGAGTTGTGGAAATGTGTGTGTTGATCTTAGAGAATCAATTTCTATTACTTAAGAAGCTTATATGGTCTTATATTATGTTTTGACATTTCCAGGGATCCAGGTGCTGCTGAAAAGATGAATCCTTTTGCTGAACAAGAAGCATGGGAGGAACATCAGATTGGTAATCTCTAATTCACCTTACTCAAAGTTTTTATGAACTTAGAAGTTCTCGAGTCTCTAAATTTGGAATCATTGCATCACAGGGAAGGCGACGCTTAAATTTGGTTCAAAAGATAGGAAGTCAAGATCTGAGGACTATCAGTAAGTTCTAGCTTCTCACCCTGCTTCTTTCTCTCTGCTTCTCTCTCTCTCTCTCTATAATGTACATGCATAAGGAACGGTATGGAAGAATTGGCTTCTGTGCTTTACAGATAGTGCATTTTGCTGTATCAAGGATCTGTTGTATCATGTTTTCCATCTAAATCTTCATATTTAAAACCTAAGAACTACTTTGGTGCAGATTTGTGTTTGAAGACCAGATTGAGTTCATAAAGGCAGCCGTAATGGATGGTGTTAATGTATGCCTGCTTATTCAACCCTGTCGACATGTTGATATGCTAAATCTTCTCTTGCTAATTTCTTGATCATTTTTTAAGATCATCTTTGGTTTGTGTTTAGGTTGACCAAGTGCCTTCCACTGAGTCAATAGAGAAAATTATGGCTAAATCAGCGTTTGAAAAACTCCAGGTATTGATTTATCAGCATCATTCTGTGCAATAGAATCAGTTTCCAATATTTCGTTTATAGTTTTCTCATATGCGTGAGACTGCTAACATAAGTGAATTTCGTTTGTAATCCATTGCAAGTACGACATCAGTATCATTGCTTTGTAAATCAAAAAGTGGTTGAAGAAGAGGGTGGAAGTGTAGATATGGACAAAATGGAAGACACAAGGGCATTTAATCTAACTAAAAAAGAACATTTAGGCCTAACAGCAGCATACTACAGCGACTAGTGTTGGTCTCTCCTTTCCTTCCTGCCTAAACCGTTTCTCATCTCTTTGGCTTATTGTAGAAGAGTTATTGGCCTTGCTGGGTCTTTCTTTTCCTTTTACTATGATGTGTTGTGCTTTGGGGCTTGAATAAGCAATGCATATCTGTGTGTTAAATCAAGTGATCATGAAATTTATGCTTTGTGTGGATTTTCATGAACTGTCCTTGCAAAAAAAAAGTATATCATGGACTGTATTATCTCCCCTGCTACTTATTCACTATAGATGAAGTCCTGTAACTAAGTACACTTTTGGAAGAAAAAGCACGAATCTACTCTATGTATGTGTGTGTGTATATTATAAGTATAACCCATTTGAGTGTTCGCCAATGTTTTTTTTTCCATGCTTTGCAAGGTGGGAGTTACTAATGGATTACATTGATCATATTGAGTTAGAACTTTTAATTTATATTTCCAAAATGGGTGATTCTCTTTGTAGAATTCGGTGGATGGAAATTGATTACGAAGGTCTGCATCTATAAAGTTATGCCTTATCTGTTAGAATCCTTCGCTTTTGCTCTCTGGCTTTTGCACGTTATTGCAACCTCTTAGTTTTCATTGAGACCAAATTTGCTAGATAGACCACAGGTTGTACCTTCCATATTTTAATGTTTGATTTGTTGAAACTCATATATATTAATCGTCTTTCATGGATACATTTTAGGAGGATAGGAAGACCCTACCAATGTATCCCTACAAGGATGATTTGCTCCAAGCTATTAATGATCATCAGGTTAGGTTGGTCAGTTGCTTGCATCTGTTTTTTACTTTTCTTTGGGGGTCTGAAGCTAGTTATAATGTCCTTTCCACTAAGTTTTTTGTGTGGACACTGTATACAAATTGGGTGCTTGTTGCAGGTTCTTGTTATTGTTGGAGAAACGGGCTCCGGGAAGACCACCCAGATTCCACAGTATCTGCACGAGGCGGGATATACCAAACGTGGGAAGGTATGGATCTCTCTTATATAGAGTATATACCACACCCTCCAAAAATGAAGAGGGTGCTTTCTGTTTTTAGAGGCAGAGACTGTTTTCTGATATAGCATTAACTCGCATACAAAGCAATGTGGTTGGGACTAAAAGAGAATGTCATATAATTAGTGGAGGGATATGCTAACTTACAAGCTCCTATTTGATAAGTATGTATGGATTATTCACGTACATAAGCACCAAGAAAGTGCTGATGTTACAAAAGTCCAGAGGACTTACCCATCCTGATAAATTTAGTGCTAGATTTACTGCCCACTTATGTTATGTCTTTATTCCCTATGCCTGTCAAGGTGGAAGAAAGATTAAACAAACTTAGGAGGGATTTCCTATAAATTGGAAACAAGGAGGGAGAGGGAATAGATCTGGTTAAGTAGCAAACTGCTTTTGTTGAGCAAAAGGTCTGGAGGTCTTGGAATCAGGAATTTGGGTCTGCAAAACAAGTGCCTAATGACCAAATGGCTATGGAGATTCGGCAGAGAGGATCAGGCACTATGGAAGGAAGTTATTTCTAACAAGTATGGGCATATTGGCACATGATACTCCAAACAATGAACAACGCCTATGGAATGTCAGTGTGGAGAACTATTAGAAATTTGTGGAATCAACTTGCCACAAACATTATCTACAAGGTGGGCAATGGAGCTAGAATTCTGTTCTGGGAAGAACTCTGGATAGGCCAGGAGACCTCGCTGACTTCTATTTCTGAATTATTCATTCTCAGCACCAATGGAGATGTAAAGATAAATGAAATGTGGTCCCTTCACGGGTGGAACTTGAGCTTCAGAAGGCTGTAAAATGATTAGGAGATAGAGAGAGTAGCTGAGTTATTGCAAGCTAAGTGGTTTCAAAAGCACATATTCAGAAGCAAATGCAATGAAGTGGAAACATAATAGTGATGGAAACCTATCAGTTAGTAGGTTATATGACAGAAAAGTAAGGGAGTTTAATGAGGGAGTGGTTGGCCCTTGGGGAAAGGTCTGGAAAAACAGGTTACCAACTAAGGTGAGATGTTTTACTTGGTTGGTGATCAGTAGGGCTTGCCGGACACATGAGAAGCTGCAAAGGAGAGGTTTTCAAATGGCATCTTGATGTTCACTGTGCAATGAAACAAATGAAACTAACAGTCATCTGTTTCTTCATTGCAAATTTACTACACAGATTTTCTTTATTATCTCCTTTATGTTGAAGCCACCAAACACCTGTTCTTAGCGATGTAGAAATGGGATCAGATATATTGTCTATGGTTTCTGAAACTACTATTTGCTTCACATAGATTGGATGTACTCAACCTCGTCGAGTTGCTGCAATGAGTGTTGCTGCGCGTGTTGCTCAAGAAATGGGAGTCAAACTTGGCCATGAGGTATGCTTAAGATGATATGTTTGCTCATTTATTAGTTAGAGATGGTATGTTTGCTCTATTTTAGTGAATATGTTAAAGCTGTCTTGTTCAAATAATATTTGTACCTTAGAACTTGGAAATACATTTTGTCAATCTTTACATTAGTTGACCAATATGTAATGACTAAATCCATCAAATTCAGGTTGGCTATTCTATTCGGTTTGAAGACTGCACCTCTGAGAATACGATTCTGAAATATATGACCGACGGGATGCTGTTGAGAGAATTTCTTGGCGAGCCTGATCTAGCAAGCTATAGGTTTGTGTTGTAGTAAATGATCTTATTTTATCCTTATCTAACTCTCAAACCTTTTGATCTCTCTAAACAAGTGTCTGGCTTTTCAGTGTCATTATGGTTGACGAGGCACACGAAAGAACACTTTCAACGGACATCTTGTTTGGCTTGGTTAAGGCAAGTTTTCCTTAATTTAGTCTTTAAATCTTTTTTGAATCAAGTAGACTTTAGATCTTAATATGATGGCTAACTCTTGGTAATAATTGGGAGTTACCCTTTGTTTGGAAACTGGGAAGCAGCCAAAATTGCAACCTCTTTGCTTGTTTGCTTGTCAAAGCAGCTTGTGTATATACAATTATACAAAACGTATTGTTCTTGGATTTGTCTTAATTTTTCTCTACGTTTCAGGAAAAGAAACATGGAGAGGAAATTTAATTAAAAATCTTTTCGTAGCAAGACTTTTCCATGGGGCTCCCCAAAATTCTCACTTTAATTCCAGGGAAGGAAAAATATTTTTTTTCCTTGCCATTTTCATAGGAAACAGGCAACATAAATTGTTCTCTGTTATTTTTCCTTCCCTAGTCAAACAAATCATTAATAATTTTATGGTGGCTATTGGGGTTTTATGGATTAGTGAACTGGGATGGAGTGTAACAAATTTGCGTTGGTCTCTTTGGCCTTCAGTTGCAACACTAATGTGGTGTGGAACTGCATCCCCATGTTCCTCCTGTTGCTAACAGTCTACTTTCTTTATCACAGGATATTTCTCGGTTTCGGCCTGATCTGAAGTTGCTAATATCAAGTGCTACTCTAGATGCTGAGAAGTTCAGTGATTATTTTGACTGTGCTCCAATTTTTAAAATTCCTGGAAGGCGGTTTCCAGTTGAGATACACTATACAAAAGCTCCAGAGGCCGATTACTTGGATGCAGCAGTAGTAACCGCTCTTCAGATCCATGTAACTCAACCCCCGGGTGATGGTGACATATTAATATTTTTCACTGGGCAGGAAGAGATTGAAACAGCGGAGGAGATCATTAAGCACCGGATAAAGGGCCTGGGGACAAAAATTGCTGAGCTGATCATTTGCCCAATATATGCAAATTTGCCAACAGAATTACAAGCCAAGATATTTGAGCCCACTCCTGAAGGGGCTCGTAAGGTTGTCCTGGCTACAAATATTGCTGAAACATCATTAACAATTGATGGGATTAAATATGTTATTGATCCGGGATTTTCTAAGATGAAGTCTTACAACCCTCGGACGGGAATGGAGTCATTACTGGTCGCTCCTATATCAAAGGCATCTGCGAACCAACGTGCTGGTCGATCTGGAAGAACAGGTCCTGGAAAATGCTTTCGGTTATACACTGCATATAATTACATGAATGATTTGGATGATAACACAGTTCCAGAAATCCAAAGGACCAACCTTGCAAATGTTGTGCTCTCTCTCAAGAGCCTTGGGATTCATGACTTACTGAATTTTGACTTCATGGACCCCCCACCAGCAGAAGCTCTACTCAAAGCACTGGAATTGCTCTTTGCCCTTAGTGCACTTAACAAGCTTGGCGAGCTGACTAAACTTGGTAGAAGAATGGCGGAGTTTCCTCTAGATCCCATGCTGTCCAAGATGATTGCTGCCTCTGACAAGTACAAGTGTTCTGATGAAATAATAAGTATTGCTGCAATGCTTTCTGTGGGGAATTCAATCTTTTATCGTCCAAAGGACAAACAAGTCCATGCAGATAATGCACGGATGAATTTTCATGTGGGAAATGTGGGAGATCATATTGCTCTGCTAAAGGTTAGTTGCTTAATGATAGTAACCTGTTATGGCACAATCATATTCCTGGTCAGTATAGGTTTTCTAGCCGCATGATATTGTGTTTTGCATATCTGCTTCATATTGATATCTTCCCTTGATCAATGATTATCCAATTTCCGAAGTACATCCACGTATAGACAAAGTAGACACAAGTGCATATGGCAGACTAGCCTCCAAGAGGTAGTTTTCTGGGGTTGGAGGTATGCATGGAAAATGTTTGAGTTGAAAGGTAAACCAGAATAAAGAAATTGACACAAAAAAAAGACCAGAATAAAGAAATATCTTACATGATCAGGGGAAAATAAGTGCTACCATGTTTATGTTTCTTTTGGTGTATGGAGATGGTACATCTGTATGATGTTAAGGAAAACACGGTGTCTTTGTTGCAATTCAAAATAATTGCCTTGTCATGAGAACACACTAACATTATTTAGTTACTTGAAAATTTAGCTTGCCACCTTCTGAACAAAAGAAAATACAGAGGTGCTGCTTGGGTGCATGTTGAAAATGGTAACCTCTTTATCTATTGTTGTTTTCCAGGTTTACAGTTCCTGGAAGGAAACAAACTTTTCAACTCAATGGTGCTATGAAAATTATATCCAGGTTAGTATTAACTTCTTGTTTTACGCTGAGATAGTCTTTCTTTGTCTTGTTAGAAAGAAAACATCTAATAGCTGAGTAAAATGCGGCAGGTTACTTTCAAATTCTTTTTCTACGCTTAGATGGTCGTCTCCTTTTCCAACTTGGAGGAAGCCATCTAGCCCGATAAAATATATTGAGCTTTGACTTATGATTCTGGTGCTTCTAAATAATTTAGTGAAACCATTTTGTTTGAAAATTCGCGTTTGCCACTGTCATTAGAAGATAACTTCATCTATGGGGCTTTAAGTAAAAAGGCATTTAGTATTTTTTCTATTCTCTAGAATTTTATAATATTGGATTGAGACATGCTTAAATGGAGCGACATAGACAATGAGGATTCATATAGCTAACTCCAACTTGCTTGGGACCTGGGCATAGTTATTGTCATTGTTGTATCATAAACATGACTACTAGAAGGGTACTGTTCCAGACTAGACTGTAACTTTTAACAAAAGGGGTTTGGGGGGAGGGATTTTAACTTTGATTTATCATTGCTACCTATTGTGTCTAATGAACCCATTCTTTTAACTTTCCAGGTCAGAAGCATGAAGAGAGCAAGGGATATCCGTGATCAATTGGAAGGCCTGCTGGAAAGGGTGGAAATTGAATTGACTTCAAATGATAATGACTATGAGGCTATAAAGAAGGCTATAACATCAGGATTTTTCCCCCACTCTGCAAAACTACAAAAGAATGGATCTTATCGAACTGTTAAACACCCCCAGACAGTTAACGTTCACCCCAGCTCAGGTTTAGCACAGGTAAAGGATTTTGTTTACTTAGAAAATGGAAAAATATATATAGAAAAAGAAGATGTTGCAAGTTACTAGAGGCTATAAATTTCTTGGCAGAGACAACAAACTCAAGATGTCAGAGAAACTTACAATTGCTTTTTTCAATTAAATAATGGACATTTTGAGTGCATAAATGTCTTTCTTAGGATTATTTTTTTGGCTTCATCACTTTACTTGACCCAAGATATGGTATTCTGGTTGGCAACTTTACAGTTGAGATGCTAGCACAATTTAAAGTTAGTGATTGTAGATCAACCACCTACTGAGCTTATCTGGTGGCACATTCATGGTTTCCTTCCTAAGATTTACTAGTCTTCGGATGATCATCCCTGAGAAGTGATAATTCTGTGTTGTTTGGCTAATTATGACTCAACCTATCACTGAGGTCTTATCTTCCCCATCCTCCATTTCGATCCTTCCAATCCTTTTTTAATGATGTAAATAGTTCTTTATTAATGGAAAAGCTCCTGTATACTAGCAATACACCAAAAGCGGAGAATCTACAGCATAGTGTGATCTCTCCTATAACATCCTGTCTTCTTGACAAATTGGGATCTCACGAGTGCACCAAGAACCGGGATCAGATGGACACACTTGTACTCTTATCCCTTAAAAGCTCTACTATTTTTTTCCTTCCACAGGACCTACATGGTGCTAGTGGGGCAACATTCCAGGTTCTTCAAGTTGTCTTCCTCCTTTTAGATTTTCAGCGGGAGAGTGCCTTTTTCATTGTACCCTTCATACACATTACTGCTTCAACCATTTCAAAATCTCACATCACAAACAATTTAGGTGGTCTACATTTTCACGTGAACATATGCACTTTGTCTTTTTCTTAAATGCTCATAATATTGCCTCTTCCCCGACATCAAGACTATTAAGTATAGAGAACTATCCGTGATGGTTATCTCATATCCCCTTTTTCTTTTCGGCCTCAACTGGATAAATTCTCTTATTTCACTCTGGATCTTTACTAGATTTTTCCCTCACCAACAGCTTATGATATATTGGCGTTATTGAAAACAATCCATATCTTACTCCCATCTCCATGAGTTTATTCTACTTCCACCCCCTACCATGAAGGTTATGTTATTGATGTTGTTTGACAGTCTCAACCAGCCAATGGGTCTTATCTTCACCAGCTCTCCCATTTCAATCCTTCTGTGTTTTCAAATCCTTGCTCATATTGTGTTATGCTTTGTCTTTTTGTGTTGCCAAGACATTTAACATGACCTTGATGATAATAGTAACTTCATGAAAATCATTGCTCTTTTGCGCTGGCACGTTGTAGGCGCTTCCCAGATGGGTTGTTTACCATGAGCTGGTCCTGACGACTAAGGAGTACATGCGGCAGGTTAGTCCGTCTCTTTTTCTCTTTCTTTTTGGTTTCTAATTAGGGTTGTTATTACTTTAGATGAAATGCTTCAGAGAGATAGTAAGTGTGGGTTGTCCTGGCAGGTTACTGAACTAAAACCAGAATGGCTAGTAGAAATAGCTCCTCACTACTATCAGTTGAAAGATGTCGAAGACTGTAAGTGCTCTTACTATCTCTCATGGCTGGGATGTTTTTGATTGTTATTTTCAGTTTCTGTTAGTCTGGCTGCCTTATTGTTGCCTGACGGCACACGACTAAGAGTATCCTCCCTTCTCATTGTTGAGGAACCTGCAATCTAACTTGGACGTTGGGTTTAAGCTAGGGACTAGTTGTAGTCATTTTTTTTTTCCAATAAAATATTTGCTGTTTCCATTGGAGGAGTGTTATACTGCACTTGTTGAAATAAACTTATATGGAAGTAAATGAAACATTTTACTTTCGGGCTTCGGCAGTCATATGCCTAGTTGCCTACTATTAGAACAATGTCTTATAAGCTGCGACTAGTTTCATTTATCGGAAGAGCTAATATCTTATGAAAATTAGAACCTCGAGAGTTAGATCCAGTGAGCCTTGCTGAACTAGAGAGTCATCTGAAGGAGTCATAGTCTTTGGAAATTTAAATTGTTTATGTGCGTGCATATTGGGGATTAAAATATTCAAACGATAATCCTAGAAAGTTTAAATACTTATTGGGAGCATCCTCTTGATGCATTTGGACCAAAATATTTGATGTTGAGGCAATTAATTATCGTATTTTTTTGGAGGTTTGGCAGTTGAATTTGACTTAAAGAAAATAAAATAAAATTTGTTGTTTTATTTTTTTTAGTTCAAATAACGTAATATTGTTGCTCGATGTTTATATGTGTATGCAGCTAGCTCAAAGAAAATGCCTCGCGGAAGTGGCCGTGCATCTTAAGATCACCCATGAAATGAAAGATGTCGCAATTCCGAGGCAATTGCTAGAGCTTTGTCGTTGTCTTCTGAGGCAGGAGATCCCACCAAGTAAGATGAAGTGTCATCTAATATCAGAGACTTGAGCAGTGGACAAGAACGGACTACACTTTCTACATCATCTTTAGTAATAGAAGTGTAGTAAATGTCCAACTCCTCTAATAGTGGGAAGTTCGCAGCAGCTATAGTCAATCCTCCTGCGAAGTTACTATGACATCTAACTAGACGAAGATGTCTGAGCTGGTTGCATCTATTAGAAAGAGGACATACATGAATATTACTCTTTATTTAAAAGTGAGATTTAGCATGCATTTAATAACAGTTTAAAAGTGACATAGTTTCACAAAATCAAAATGTTTATTAAAGGTTGGTATCTAAGTGTTTCTCTTTTCATTTTATTATATTACTTTTGATCATGTTTATAAATGTATATCTCAATCAGTTTTCTCTAATTAACATTTGTGTTATAATGTACTCCCTTTTGGTCACGGACAACTATAAACACATAGACTATTCTTCAAAATTAAATTTTCCATCATTACGTTTTTTATTGCTCATTACACAATGTGTTTCAGAGAATGATATATAGAAATTACCATGCAAGTAATGAGGATGCAAATACGTACCTCTGAGCAACATGGTAGAGCAAGTCTACGTTGCCAAAATTCTCTATGCCAAGTTTGAGTAAATGGCCTTGGCTACGATCCTCGGCAACCCGACAAATCTGCTCCAGCACTTGAGGCGCTTCGATATCATTTTTCAAGTCAACAACACGCCACATTGTGGGGTTGTGAGACACCCTCCACCAATTAGTACAGACCTTCCTAATATTTCTGTCACTTCGGAGGAAGCTGAATTCATCTACATTATTCCACGACATTTCCTTTTGCTTCTGAAGCGTTTTGTAGGTGTTCTTGCCTCTATAATATATCAGAGTACTTTTACAATCTTGGTCAAATACATGAATGCTCTCCAAATAATTTTAGTTCTGAAAATGATTTGATATATTTTGGAAATTTATGGGGTCTTAATTCAACCCAAAAGCAATGTTTTTTCCTATGCTTTCATAGTACTACATAACATTATTGCTACATTATCAAAGTTTCTAACGTGTGAAATGTGATTCAACTCTTTTTTAGTAATTAATAATGTACTATATATTTTAGGAGCATGATAAGATAATGCATGCAGCAATCAGGTTGAATTCTCGAATTATAATCATGTCAAATAGGAGGAAGCCCATAAGCCAACAACATTATAATCCCACAAGAGGGAATAATATGTGTAAATCTTACCTCTACCTTAAAGGTAGAGAAGTTATTTCCTACCCTCGACTCAAGATCCAAACCAGCCTAAAAGAAGTAATAGAAATAGTAACAAAACAGTAACTATAACAAAATAATATATTAATCAAAGTACAAAATAACAAATAATAATATAAATCGAAGGACCCGAAACTATTGGGGCAGCCATAAACCAAATCCTTAAAAATACTTGAAATCCCACATAAATGACAGAACTATCTATGGAACTTATCCAATCTTACTTCCAGGTAACAAAAAGAGTAAAGTATTAAATGAGTGTCATACCTGTTATTGTCACGACTCACGAGCATAAGCAAAAGAAATGCAAAGGGATTAGTCATCCCATGGAGTGGAAAATTTTAGGGTACCTTACGGAAATTCCATTAATTTAAAAGCTACGTACTTAGATATATGTTAATCTATAATATTATGAATTTTACCAAATTTTGATGTGTTCAGATATGTATAATACATGTATCTCGAGATATATAAGATCAAAATTAGGCATAATTTGTTCTATATACATGTATCTGAGATACATGGACAAATCTCGCTCTCCTTTCTCCCAACTCGCTTGCCCATTCCCTATGAACTTGGTATCTCAGATACATGCGAATCACACCAGATATTGGAATACATAGAAAAATCTTGTTCACTTCCCTCCTATTCTCGCTCGCCTCACGATGTATCTGACTAAAAATTTGGTATGAAATTAGTTAGTGATATAAAATGTAATTATTTCAAACATAGGGAGAATTAGTAAATATGATAGAAATATTTGTGTAATTAGATACTTTCTCCAAAAATTTAATCCCAACGTTAGTATAATTATATATAATGAATTTGAAATAAAAATACAATTAAATAGTCATTATTATTATTTTTAATAAAAACCATCAATCTTTACCCATCAATCAATTTTATCTTTTCTCCGTTATTTAATTGTTACACTATTGTTGTTCTAATTATATTTTCATTGTTGACAATAAATAGGAACAGAAAATTCAATATGAACTAATGACCTTCCTTAGTTTTGAGTCTCTCATCTAGTATTTCACAAGAATCATACGTCATTTAATTGGGCAAACGCCAGTCAGGACATTGAGATATTCAGAAAAACATTTGAGATCTTCTCATCTTATTTAATCACTAGGGAATCAACTCGCGCTTCGCGCGATTGATAAAAACTTCGTATTTAAAATTTTATTATATATTTTTATTTTGAATGTTGAAATAACATAATATAACTTCTGAAATCTAAAATAAGTTGTTAGTTTATTTTTTAAAATATAATCTAAACACAATTTATAATTTTAATTCATTAAGTATTTTGCAAAACTTCTAAATTTTTAAAAGCAAAACTAAAATGAACAAAGAATTACAAAGAAGGAATGGAAATGTAAACAAGGAAAATGCGTAACATTTATTAAGTTGATGGAAAGCTTCCAAAAAATTAAATATAAAATTATATATAATTCTTCATTCATGTTTCATAGACAACAACACTAATATTTTTTAAAATGTATTTTTTTTTGAAAAGATAAATATAAAAATAGATATTCGTCCTTCGAGATGGCTTAGTTGGTTTGGAGGGTGGTTATCCACACGGATGATCCGGGATCGATTCCCCCTCAATGTCTTCTGAGTCGAGCATGTCGCATAGGGCTTGCCTAGTGCGCGGTTTACATCCCCTGTGTGGTTTGCAGGCTATTACACAGTGGGGGGTTTACCCAGTGCGCACAAAGTGCTCACCACAGAGTGCTCACCCGAAGGGCAGAGGCTGTGACAGAGGTTGTAGCGGTTGCGGGTTATCCTGGGGTTCCAAAAAAAATAAAAAAAAAATATTCTTATCATTAATATGAAAAACGGTCGGAGTAAATCAATATTATTTATATGGTCATGTAAGTATGTAACTACTATTATGCATAATGACTGCTCTGATAAATGTCATTAAAAGTAAAAAATTTAATATATTAAATTCAATGTAACTTGTTTTTTAAATATTAATAATTATTATTTTGTTGCTTATTTTTCAATACCAATAAATATTGCATTGATTTCTATATTTTTCTAATAAAAATGTGATATGAGAAAGTAAAAAATAATAATTATGAGATGACATTTTTATGCAATATTTATATTTTAATTCTAATATAGGAAAATTTTCAAAAATCTGAAAAAAAGAAGAAGATTATATTAATGATATAAGAAATTTAAAAACTTTTAAAAGAAGATTAATGGAAGAAAATTATAGCATTGATTAAAGGAATTAAATGTCCTCTTTAATTGGAAGATCATTCTTTCCTTTTTCTCCTCATTTAAAAAATTTCTTAAGTAATAATATTTCTTACTATATGGTTAATTTTTTATTTTATTTTATAT
>JAJONZ010015053.1:0-40810 GCA_029582445.1 Solanum paucissectum
ATCTTTTCATTTTATTTATGATTTAGCTTCCGCATCAGTTTATTATCTTTAGTATGCTCATGATCATGCCAGCAGGGTTAGCTTGGGATCACTTGTGGTCCTAGGTCCCGTGTCCGCGTCTCGGGGGTAGTCTCGGGGAGTGACAATGATCATCTCAAGAGTTCACTTTTCTAAATTAATCAGACTAATGGTGAAAATTCTAGGTTTATACATGCATGTTTCAAAGTAAGCTAATCACACAAGGCATCGACACTTAAGTCAAACAAAACTACAAACTTTTGCTAGTGTGCAATGGTCATTCCAAGAGAATCAATTCGATAAATGGCTAATCACAACAATATGCAAAGAGTTCATATATTGTCTATGCAACTTCATTTGGTCTCGTCGTGGCCGCACAATCATGTTCGTTCGATTGAGAGCAGTATTCAAGTCATCAGTATTGATCGGAACCGAGACTTAAATTTTGCAAAGAACAGCCACTTTCAACGCAAGCGATGGCAAAAATTTACGAAAAACAATTTTTTTATTTCTTTTTTAGGAAGGGTCAAAATTTGCATCAATTAAAATAAAAAAGAGGAGCCATGAGCTCAAACATCCATGAAAATCAATAAATAACACAATTAAAATAATAGACAACCGAGATATATACAGAGCACGAATCACAAAATAGCACACAAAAGGTGAGCCTCACCCCACCACAAATAAACAACAATTTGTCCTCAAATGCAATTAACAGTACCCAAAACTAAAAATAAGTAGGACAAATAGAGAGGTAGAGAAATGATCCTTGCTATGCGGTTGCTCCATTTGTCAGGGCGGTATGGTCCTTCTGGGACTTTTGGGTGTAGACCTTCTAATATTTTAGCATTAAAAAGAAGGCAAGGTGGGGACTTTAAGCAAGTCGTTGAGTAATTCAGCAAGCTCTCCACAACACCGCTAAAAAACCAACGCACTAATTTTCGACCCACTTTCTCGAATGCTTCACAACCACTTTGCTTTAGTTTTACTCAAGTGCCGTCCAATTCCTGCGTACTCGGCGCTATCAATCTAAATCGCCGAATCAGTTGGCGTGTCACTGAGCAATCACTTGTTTCGCCGAGTTTTACAGAACTTTCCAGGAAACTTGGAGTTCAAATGGCGGTCACCGTCGTGATCGCCAACAGAGTCGGTGATGCGCCAATTAGTTCACATGCTCGCCGAGTTTTACAGGCTTCAACTATGGAAGTAATGGGGGTCAAACGGCGGACAAGGACGAGTTCGCCGACCTCTTCAGTGAATCGCCATTTGGATCTGTTGCTTGTCACCCTGCACTTTTCGAGCACTTTTCACATTTCAACCTATACCGCAACACATCATTATTTTACCAATACGTAAATATAAAATAGTAAGGGGTTTTGGGTTGCCTCCCAAACAACAACTTAGTTAACATCGCGGCACGACGCACGTCAACAACTATTCTTCATTTTCGGAGTCACCCATGTTGTAATTAGGGGATTCCTCAACAAATGGTGGGTAATGACATTATATCAAATGGACAATTTGAGCATCCTGCAGCGGAATAGTCATGGAATGAGAGGCTAACGCTTTGTTTAGCATTTCGATGTTCTCCTTCATCTCGTTTAACATCTTCTCATGTGCCTCAATTTTTTGCTGAATGAGTGATAGAGCTTCATCATCCTGCACACCTCTCTGCTTCTTCCCATGTTTACATTCTCGAAGGGAAGAGTGCTTTTATTTTCCATTGGCTTGTACTTCCAATTCCGTGACTCGGTTGGATAGAACATCCAACTGGGTGACTAGTGCGTCCCACTCCTGCTTTCTTTTTGCTTCTTTGTTGGCTTCTACCATGCCATCAAGGCATTTTGCTACAAATTCATTGGGCTGGTGTAGCATATCGCCCTCACAGAGTTGATCAACTATTCTTCTATTCTCGGGTCCTAGACCCCTATTGAAGCACTCCAGTAGCCCCTTGTCTGTCATCCCATGAGATGGGCATGGTTGCAGCACCGTTTGAAAATTTAGCCACATTTTCTAAATTGTTTCATCCCCTACCTGTTTAAATGTCAGGAGGTTATCCCTGAGGTTCAATAGTTTCAGAAGGTGATGATCCGTGTGATATTCATAATGATTTTCCATCCCTAGTTCCTATTCTGATATGCAAACTAGTAAAACAAAACTACAATTTAGATTAGTAGAACTAAAATTAGGAAGAATAAAAAATTCTACTTAACTAAGAATTCTCAAGTGACACCACTCCCTGGCAGCGGTGCCATTTTGATGTTTGCGTAATCTATTTCAAAACTTCCAATATTAGTGTCTACGATCGTACAATAGTATAGTAACCCAACCAAGGGTTAGGGTCGTGTCCCAAGGGAGCGGTAGTAGAAAATTAAAATTTAGTTCTAACTAGTCGTAGCTAAACACATTAACGATTAAAATTATTATAAATTAAAGGGGGTGACACGAAAGTGTCAAATAACAATGGAGGTTTTGTCACTAGTAAGTAAAAACAACAAAAATAACAAGGAAATCAAGTATGGGGAAGAGTTCTTGGGGTGTGACCGCAATACAAGTTGAGATAAATAGTTGGGTACATGCTTTTGATAGGAAATTTGCAAGATAATAGTGACTAGCTAGGCTAAGCTTTAGGTGGAAATAAGTTCCCTCTCGGGTAACTTACCCCATTTCAAATGCATTTTTCTCGGACACTCATTTGCCGCATGAAGACTAGCCTACGCCTTACCCCACTCTCTCTCTCGAGCTGAGTGTTAGGATATGGGACTAGGGCTCACCCTCTTGGGCTGAACCTCATGTCGACCCACTCCTTAGGCCATCAGTCTAGTGGTCTTAGTTTCGTGACTTCCTTCTCGAGCAAGCTGAAAATACATGGGTGGCTTTGAATTTTCAACTACAAACCCATTAAATTAAACCACAACCACTAGGTGAAATCACCATTAAAATACATCTAACCTATCAGCAAGCAAGACCTAACAATAATATCAACACATATTTGCTAAATCACATCCCAAGAATGGGGTTTTTTTGCCACACATCAAGAAATATAAATTTATACCTTCAATGATGTTGAAATCAAATGGGTATAGAGAAATAAGTCTTGATTTGAGCAAAGAGGGAAGAATCCAAGAGACCTGCTTCCAAATTGAAGGAGTTGAAACCCTTTTCTTCTTTAAGTCTTCAAAACCCTTACAAACTTGAGAGTAAAATAAAAATAGTACTAAATACAAAATCTGATAGAAAAATATAATATTAAAATCTGATAAAAACTGATGCTAAGCTATAATTCTCTATGAGTATTTATAGTTTTCAAAAATCTGTTCTGTGGATGATCACTCGGCGACATTAGTCGGAATCGCCGATCAATTTGGTGATTTTCCCTTTGGTGTATTTCATCGCCGTCTTGCACCATCCTTTGGCATTGTCATGCTATGGGTCATTTGGCGACACAGTACTGCTTTGCGAACCTTTTTGGTGATCCGCCGACTGCTTCCTTTTTCTGCCGACTTTATCCTTTCCTTCAGGGCTCAGCACACTGGAACAAAAGGCGAAGTGAGACCCTTTGGCCATTCGGCAAGCCTTCATTTTCTTGTTCTTGTCAGCCTTTTCATTTCTGTTTGTGAAGTAGTGTCTATGCATTCCTTCAAACTTCAAATACCTAAAACTTAAAGGTTTTCATCAAATATTGAGATAATATAAGCATTTGAGGACACTATTTCTATTAAAATAAATCCCTAAATGAGTCCAATTTGTGGACCCATCAGGATCATAAACCAATTATTTTCTATGGGCATCAAGTTTGATGAAGAAATTCAAGGCTTGCTTTTACTTGGTTCCCTACCAGACTCTTGGGAAATATTTAGAAATTCTTTATCAAATTCTACTCCGAATGGTGTGTTCTCTATGGATTTTGCCAAGAGTAGTGTCTTGAACGAAGAGATGGAAGAAAATCTCTAGGTTCTTCTTCGTCGGATGTCCTAGTGACTTTCCCTAGGGAGAGAAACAAAACTTTTGGTTCTCAAAATAAAGAATAAAACAAGACCAAATCTAGAGGCAGACTTAAGGATATTGAGTGCTATAATTGTGGCATGAAAGGGCAGACAAAGAAGTTTTGCTGGAAGTTGAAGAGGGATAACAAAGACAAAGAGGAAATAAAGAAATATATATGGTCAAAAATAATGAAAATAAAATGGGAAAACAATGACACCAAGAGTTTTACATGGAAACTTTTTTAAATAAGGAAAAACCATGGGCCAAGAGGAGCAACTATATCAGTATAGCATGGAATTTTTAAAATGTGTAGTCACAAATATAATATTCAAAGTGACTACAAAACACTCAAAAGGAATAACACTCTTTTGATTTACCACCTTACTAAAATATCGCTAACACTCTATTTTTTTTCATAGACTATTTTTCTCATATAGTCTATGAAATGCCTCACTTTTCTTTCTACTATATTTTCTCTCTATCTTGGTGTGTTCTACAAATGAGCAAGAAGTCTCTATTTATAGGGAGATAAAACCATGCCTATGTCCCTAATGATTTGACACCCCGTATCCGAAAAGGAATAGTGAAGTATTTTAGGGAAATTGTAGGTGCCAACCACGGCTCGTGGACAGACCCACGGACCGTATGTAGGGGTCTGTGGATTGGCCACCTTGGGTCTATTTAGGACCTCCAAACCACGGCCTAACCAACGTCCGTTGGTCAGAGCATGGACCGTTATCGAAGGTCCGTAGGTCGAGGCCTAAAAATCAACTCTAAGATGAGGAACCACGGTCGACCAAGATGGACCGTGAGTTGATCGATGGTGCATCGGTCGTGGTCTCATGGTTGGTGATGGGGCAATTATTTTAGGGACTTAAGGTTATTTTCTTGTTTTAATTAAAACTAAGTGGGGTCATTTTTCCTAAGCCTAGGACACCGATATAAGCATTTTTAACCCCCAAAACCCTTATTAAATTCGTTCTCTCAAATCCCAAAAAAAAATCCTCTCACATATTCTCTCTCTAGAAGTTGGAAGAAGAAGGAAGAAAAGGAAGCTAGGTCAAGATCAAAGCTCCAATTTGCAAGCGTTTGAGGGAATTGCAACCAAGGTATGATAGCTCTTCATCCATGGACATCTTCCATCCATGGATTCCCCTAGAATTCCCCTAATTTGATGAAGAATTTCCTAATTCTAGCTATGGTTTCTTCAATTATTGTGGGTTACGTTGATTATGGATTCAATTGAGTGGATTATAATTGTTTATGATAGAATTAGTATAAGCACATGTTTTTAGAACGAAATCACACGAATATATGCATATCCTATGATTCTAACCTAGAATTGAGATAATTGGGTAGATGCCATGAAGGGAAACTTTGTGGGTTTAGATGTATCCTTATAGGATTGATGAATTATGAATAAAATTGCTTGATAATGATGCTTAGATGATTATCATGAAATCTAGGCCTTGAGAGTAAAGCTTATGATAGAATTGCTGGTGAAAGATGTCATTGTTGTGGAAGGGATACTTCCTACATGAATTGCTAATTATAAATGTATGAATGTGAAAGGCTTTGTCACATGAATGATTCTAGGTTGAAAGGATTTCTCACCTAAAATGAATCTAGACTAAAAGACTATGTAATTGATGAGGCTAGAGGTGATTACCCTTGACCTCCATATGAAAGGATATGAGGCGATTCCCCTATTCCTTATAATTGAACAAGAGGTGAGACCCCATTTTCTGATGATGTTGAATGGACATGGATGCAAATATTCATGATCCCTATGAAATAATATGGAGGCGAGTACCCACATTATATGATGAATGATGTGGAGGCGAGTACCCGTATCATGTGAAGAGGTTGTGGAGGCGAGTACCCGCAATCTAAAAGTAAGTAAGGCAAGAGGCGAATACCCATTAGACTTTATAAGCTAGGAAAAGAGGCGAATCCCCATGTATTTAAAAAAGTAAGTATGAATAATGAGATTATGATGTAAAGAATGAATAACTTGGATTGTTGCTAGAGGTTCCTTCCACGTGGTAAGCTTGACTAGAGGCAGATGACCCAAGTCTTGACTAAGAATGAGTAAGGTTGCTTAAGAAGTATTCCTTTCTAATTATGATGATTGATTTATATGGATGATTATGCTTATGGTTTATATTGACTAACCAAGATGTTTATGTTTTTTATGCTAGCTATCATATTTAGTGCTTAATTGTACTAACGCATACTTTGCCTACATTCTTATCAAATGTAGGGTACGGAGACATAGATTCTCACACTTGTGGCTAGCTTCTTTGTTGATCAAGGAGTGAAGATTTGGTGAGTCCTCATTGGATTCGAGGATGTGATCACTACTTTCTTTTATGATATTCTTTTAAGTCTTGGACTATTGTATGGGCTATTTCCCAAGATTTTATTCTTCATGTTTAGACGGTTTGATACAGTGATGTTTGATTTATGCTTCATTTTATAAAGACTTCGTTTGTATTGATAAAATTTTAAATCTACGCTCATTTCTGTTACTTTATGTTATGATATGCTAAGTGGCTTGTATGAGGCCTCTCGGGGTCTTATACGCCTTGTTACATCTAGGGGGTACCCCTGGGTCATGACAAACTTGGTAATTAGAGCACAAGGTTTAGAATGGTTCTAGGATGTCTCAAACCACGTCAAGTAAAGTCTTGTTCATAAGTGTGAAATGCGCCACATATATGAATGAGAAGCTACTAGATATTTAGGAAACTTCACTTTTTCATTTCTCTAAGTCGTGCTATGGAGTTTAACTCTATAAAGTCTTTCTCCTAATCCTTACCCAATGGTTTTCAGGATATGACTACTAGAAGGGCTAATGCTAGAAGGATGGAGGGAGACAATGTGGGTCAAGAAGTTCCTCCCCAAGCTCTTCCTAAAACTCCGACCGATCCCTTGACTGAGAATGTAACTAATGCACAGTTTAGGTTGGCGTTCCAAGTGTTGGCTCAAACCGTGACAGCCCAAGCCAATAGAGAGGTGGTAGTTCCTATGAATCCAAATGTGGGTACGACGGTGGCAAGAGTGAGGGACTTTACAAGGATGAACCCTCTAGAATTTTATGGCTCCAAAGTTGAGGAAGATCCTCAAGAATTCATTGATAAGGTCTATAAGATACTTGCTATCATGAGAGTGACTCTGGTAGAGAAGGTGGAATTGGCCGCTTATCAACTCAATGGGGTTTCTCAGATTTGGTTCAATCAATAGAAAGAAGCAAGGCCGGAAGGAGCAGTCCATAGAGTGGGAAAGGTTCAAAAGTGCTTTTGATGATATGTTCTTCTCTCTAGAGATAAGAGAGGCCAAGGTACTTGAGTTCATCAACATTCGGCAAGGAAATATGAATGTGAGGGAGTAAGCTTTGTGGTTCACTCAAGTATCTAAGTATGCTCCTTCTATTGTGGCAGATCGTAGGACCAAGATGAGTAAGTTTATGTCGGGAGTATCCGACTTGGTTGTCAAAGAATGCCGCACGGCTATGCTTGTTCATGATATGGATATTTCTCACCTTATGGTGCGTGCCCAACAACTTGAGGAAGAAAAGCTCAAGGAGAGATCTAGGGAAGCAAAAAAGGCAAGAACGGATGATGGTAACTTTTCACGTTCTAGGCTCGGTGGAAAAGGTCATTCAAAGTTTCGGCAATGGTTTTCTGAGCAAGGTTCTTCAAATGCTCCTCCAAGGTCTAATAATGAAAGGGTGTCTATCCCTAAATCTCAAGGAGATGGTAGTAAGTCCTCAATGCCTACTTGTGCTAAATGTGGGATAAATCATGAGGGTAAGTGTCTAACAGGCTCCAATGCTTGCTTTGGGTGTGGCAAGACGGGACATAAGATAAGGTATTGTCCCTAGGTTGTTAAGAATAAGGGAGATACTCGTTGTAGGGCTCAACCCAACCCTTATCTAGTCCAACTGGTTCGGGTGCAAGTGCTCCTAAGAAAAACCGATTCTATGCTCTTCAAACTAGAGGTGATCAAGTGAGTTCGCCTGATGTAGTGACTGGTATATTAAAAGTTTTTCAAATTGATGTGTATGCTTTGCTTGATCCCGGTGCTACTGTGTCCTTTGTGACTCCTTATGTGGCTATGGGGATTGATGTTCTCCCAGATGCGCTATTAAAGCCTTTTTCTGTTTCTACCCCGGTTGGTGATTGTGTGTTGGCTGAGAGGGTATATAGAAGGTGTCCCATCTTATTATACCATAGATTTACTCTTGTTGACTTGGTAGAACTTGATATGTTAGACTTTGATGTCATCCTTCGTATGGATTGGTTGCATTCATGCTATGCTTCTATTGATTGTAGAACTAGAGTGGTTAAGTTCCAATTCCCAAATAAGCCTATCCTAGAGTTGAAGGGGGGATATTCCATGCCTAAGAGTCGAGTTATTTCTTGTCTTAAAGCTAGAAAGATGATTGCTAAGGGTTGCTTGTACCATATAGTGAGGGTAAAGGATGTAGAATCTGAAACCCCTTCTCTTGAGTTTGTCCCTATTGTAAAAAAGTTTTCGAAAGTGTTCCCAAATGATCTACCCGGTATTCCTTCCGAAAGGGAAATATATTTTGGTATTGACCTTCTCCCAGATATGAAACCTATCTCTATTCCTCCTTATAGAATGGCTCCGGCGGAACTTAAAGAGTTGAAGGAATATTTGGAAGATCTGTTAGACAAAGGTTTCATCCGACCAAGCATCTCACCATGGGGTGCTTCAGTGTTGTTTATTAAGAAAAAGGATGGGTCACTCAAAATGTGTATCGATTATCGACAGTTGAACAAGGTGACTATTAAGAACAAGTATCCCCTCCCTAGGATTGATGATTTTTTTGACCAACTTCAAGGGGCAAGTTATTTCTCTAAGATTGATCTCCAATCGGGTTATCACCAATTGAAGGTGAAAGAGGAAGATATTCCAAAAATGGCTTTTAGAACCCGATATGGCCACTATGAATTTCTAGTAATGTCATTTGGATTGACTAACGCTCCAGCGGCGTTTATGGACTTGATGAATAGGGTGTTTAGAAAATACCTTGATACATTTGTGATTGTGTTTATCGATGACATTTTGATCTACTCAAGGAGTGAGGATGAGAATATTGACCATTTGAGGGTAGTATTGCAAGTCCTCAAGGAACAATAACTTTATGCAAAATTTAGCAAGTGTTAGTTTTGGCTAAGATCGGTAGCTTTCCATGGTCATATTATGTCAAGCAAAGGTATAGAGGTACATCCTAAGAGGACGGATGCGGTAAAGAGTTGGCCTAGACCTCTAATCCCCTTCAGACATTAGGAGTTTCTTGTGTTTTGCTGATTATTATCAATGATTTGTTGAGGGGTTTTCTTCCATTGCCTCTCCATTGACGGCCTTCACTCGAAAGAAGGCAAAGTTTGTATGGTATGAATTATGTGAGAAAAGTTTTCAAGAATTGAAAGATAGACTTACATCCACTCTAGTTTTAACCTTACCGAAAGGTACAAATGGATTTGTCGTGTATTATGCTCCTTAAGAATTGGGTTGGGATGTGTGATCATGCAAATCGGGAAGGTTATTGCCTATGCTTCAAGACAACTTAAGGTCCATGAGAAGAATTATCTGATCCATGATCTTGAATTAGCAGCGGTGGTTTTTTCCTTAAAGATATGGAGGTATTATTTATATGGGGTGCATGTATATGTGTTCACTGACAACAAGAGCCTACAATATGTGTTTAGTCAAAAGGATTAGAATCTTCGCCAAAGAAGGTGGCTTGAATTATCAAAGGATTATGACATGAGTGTCCTTTATCACCCTGGAAAGGAAAATATAGTAGCGGATGTTCTTAGTAGGTTGTCTATGGGTAGTGTTGCTCATATGGGCGATGATAGAAAAGAGTTGGCATGAGATGTGAATAGACTGGCCCGATTGGGTGTTCGATTGGTAGACTCCTCCAAGTGTGGTGTTATGGTCCATAATGGTTCTGAATCATCTTTTGTGAGTGATGTGAAAGCTAAACAATGTCTTGATCCAATTTTGGTAGAATTGAAAGAAGAAGTACTGAAGAAGTTCGTTGAGGCTTTCTCCTAAGGGGGAGATGAGGTACTTAGATACGAAAGTCGATTATGTGTTCCAAATGTTGATGAGCTAAGGGAACAAATTTTGACAGAAGCCTATAGTTCTGGATATTCTATTCACCCAGGAGCTACCATGATGTACCGTGATTTGCGGGAGGTCTATTGGTGAAATGGGATGAAGAAGGATATTGCAGGATTTGTGGCTAAGTGTCCAAATTGCCAACAAGTGAAGGTTTAGCATCAGAAATCGAGAGGTTTATCACATGACATTAGCATTCCTACTTGGAAGTGGGAAGATGTGAATATGGACTTTATAGTGAGGTTGCCACGTACTCGGCGCCAATATGATTCTATTTGAGTTATAGTAGACAGAATGACGAAATCAACCCATTTCATTCCCGTCAAAGTTTCTCATGTTGTGGAAGACTATGCCAAGTTGTATTTGAAGGAAATGGTAAGATTGCATGGTGTGCCATTATCCATTATATCCAATAGAGGTACTCTGTTTACTTCTCAGTTTTGAAAGTCATTCCAAAAGGGTCTTGGCACCAACGTGAAGCTTAGCACAACTTTTCACCCACAAACCAATGGGCAAGCGGAGCGAATGATCCAAACTTTAGAGGATATGTTGAGAGAATGTGTCATAGATTTCAAGGGAAGTTGAGATGATCACTTTCCATTGATAAAGTTCACTTATAATAATAGTTACCATTCTAGTATTGGTATGGCCCCCTTTGAGGCTCTTTATAATAGAAGGTGTAGATCTCCCATATGATGGTTTGAGGTGGATAAAGGTGCCTTGATTGGGCCCGAGCTAGTTCATGAGGCCATGGAAAAAGTCCGGCTTATTAGAGAGAGGTTGAGGCCAACCCAAAGCCGACAAAAGTCATATGCCTATGCTAGAAAGAGAGACCTTGAGTTTGAGGTTAGTGATTGGGTCTATTTGAAAATCCTACCCATGAAGGGTGTGATGAGATTTGGGAAGAAAGGGAAACTTAGTCCCCGATACGTAGGCCGTATCAAATCTTGAGACGTGTTGGTAAGGTTTCCTATGAGCTTGATTTGCCAAATGATTTGGCAATGGTGCATCCGGTGTTCCATGTCTCTATGCTTAAAAACTATGTTGGATATCCGACAACCATAGTTCCCCTAGAAGGATTGGGAGTTGATGAAAGTCTCTCTTATAAAGATGTTCCGATTGAGATTCTAGACCGGCAAGTTAAGAGATCAAGAAACAAGGAAGTTGCTTCCATGAAGGTATTGTGGAGAAACCACTTAGTTGAGGGTGCTACTTGGGAGGCCGAGGCCGATATGAAGTCCCGATATCCTCATCTCTTTCCTTCTACTCTAGCTTGAGGTGATGAGATTCCTTTAGATTTGTTTTATGATTTGAATTCATGTGTGTTTTAGAAATCCCCATGATTTCATTATGTTATGCATGTACATGAAAACTTTTGTTTTGAAAGAAAACGAGTTTATGTGATTGATTTTCCTCATGTTGTAGTGTATTGAGTATGAGTTGCCTATAGACTCCATGAGATGAATTGATGAACATGTGTAAATATGCTTTTCGAGATTTAATTGCATAAGAGCTCCATGAGATTTTGTTGAGCATGTTTTAATATGGAGAAGGTAGTTCCTCCTTGAATATATGAAATATGAAAATATCAAGCATATTGGGTTGTTAGATATAGTTCCTACCCCCTTAAGGTGCATTAAAGTAGATTTGACTCGGAGTTGATGCTTCCTCCTTAGTTGTGTGCATTTTGATGTGTTGCATACATGATGGGCTGCTAGTCTTGAGTTTTTTGTCTAGAAACATGCTTAGAATCTCATTCTAGGACGAATGATCTCAAGGGGGAGATAATGTAACACCCCGTATCCAAAAAGGAGTAGTGAATTATTTTAGGGAAATTGCAGGTGCCATCCACGACCAGCCAACCACGGCTCGTGGATAGACCCACGGACCGTAGGTAGGGATCCGTGATTGGCCACCTTGGGTCTATTTAGGATTTCCAAACCACGGCCTAACCAACGGTCCATCGGCTAGAACACGGACCGTGGTCGAAGGTCCGTAGGTCGAGGCCCAAAAATCAAGTCCCAAATGAGGAACCACAGGATAGACCGTGAGTCGATCGATGGTTCGTCGATTGTGGTCTCGTGGTTGGTGACTTGGCGGTTATTTTATGGACACAAGGGTCTTTTACGGTTTTAATTAGAACTAAGTGGTGTCATTTTTCCTAAGCCTAGGACACCTATATAAGCATTTTTAAGCCCCGAAACCCCTCATTCAACTAATTCTCTCAAATCCCAGAAGAAAATCCTCTCAAATATTCTCTCTCTAGAAGTTGGAAGAAGAAGGAAGAAGACAAAGCTAGGTCAAGATCAAAGATCCAATTTGCAAGATTTTGAGGGAATTGTAACCAAGGTATGATAGCTCTTCATCCATGGACATCTTCCATCCACGGAGTACCTTAGAATTCTTCCAATTTGATGAAGAATTCTTTAATTCTCGCTAGGGTTTCTTCAATTGTTGTGGGTTATACTGATTATGGATCCAATTGAGTGGATTATGATTGTTTATGATAGAATTAGTATAATTACATGTTTTTAGAATGAAATCACATGTATCTATGCCTATCCTATGATTCTAACCTTGAATTGAGATAATTGGGTAAATGCCATGAAGGGAAACTTTGTGGGTTTAGATATATCCTTATAGGATTACTGAATTATGAATAGAGTTGCTTGATAATGATGCTTAGATGATGATCATGAAATCTAGGGCTTGAAAGTAAAGCTTATGATAGGAATTGTTGGTGATATATGTCATTGTTGTGGAAGGGATACTTCCTACATGAATTAGTAATTATAAATGTATGAATATGAAAGGTTTTCTCACATGAATGATTCTAGGTTGAAGGATTGCTCACCTAAAATGAATCTAGCTACAAGATTATGTAATTGATGAGACTAGAGGCGATTACTCTTGACCTCCATATGAAAGGATATGAGGCGATTCCCCTATTCCTTATAATTGAACAAGAGGTGAGTCCCCATTTTCTTATGATGTTGAATGGACATGGATGCAAATACCCATGATCAATATGAAATAATGTGGAGGCGAGTACCCGCATTATATGATGAATGATGTGGAGGTGAGTACCCGCATCATGTTAAGAGGTAATGGAGGCAAGTACCCGCAATCTAAAAGTAAGTAAGGGAAGAGGCGAATACCCATTAGCCTTTATAAGCTAGGCAAAGAGGCAAATCCCCATGTCTTTAAAACTAAGTATGAATAATGAGATTATGATGTAAAGAATGAATAACTTGGATTGTTGCTAGATGTGCCTTCCATGTGGTAAGCTTGACTAGAGGCGGATGACCCAAGTCTTGACTAAGATGAGTAAGGTTACTTGAGAAGTATTCATTTCTTATTATGATGATTGATTTATATGCATGATTATGCTTATGGTTTATATTGACTAACCAAGATGTTTATGTTGTTTATGCTAACTATCATATTTAGTACTTGATTAAACTAACGCATACTTTGCCTACATGCTTATCAAATGTAGGGTCCGAAGACATAGATTATCACACTCGTGGCTAGCTTCTTTGTTGATCAAGGAGTGAAGATTTGTGAGTCCCCATTGGATTAGAGGATGTTGTAACACCTTGGCTTTCAAAACGAATAAAATCATAGTTTTCAAAAAATTTGGTGCCAGTACCAACGGAACCACCCACGGACCGTAGGTAGGACCACAGACCCTAGGTGGCATGTCATCGTTAAGGTCCAAGTCTTAATAGTCTCTGATCCCACCCATGGTCGACCAATACATTCCGTGGTTGGATGTACGGACCGTAGGTGAGGGTCAATAACCAATTGAAGGGAATTGGCTGTTGGGTCAACTTCAAATGGTCATAACCCTTAGTACAAAATGAATTAAGTGGTCCATGACCTACCAAATGATAGGTAATTGAATCCTCTTTCCAATTCCACCGAGTTAGATAAAATCCCATCTCCTAGTAAAACGTTATGCTCATTTTAGTAAAGCCTTGTCGGGAAGATCATGAACAACGAACCCTAACGACGGCCGGTAGGTCAAACGACGGAGATGTATCATCAGTGTCCACAACCTAGTTTGACTTATTGAAAGCAATATTTATCAGATCTGCATCAAGGATGGTAACAAGATTTTCAATAGTGATGGTGTCTAGGCAATTTTCATTACCATCTTCTTTAGTTTCCTCTTTGTCTTTGTTCTCCCTCTTCAACTTCCAGCAAAACTTCTTTATGTGCATTTTTATGCCACAATGATAACACTCAATATTTTTAAGTCTTCAAGAAATATAGAGTTGCTTCAGTTAGTGCACTCTGATCTATGCGGTCCAATGAAGACAAGGACATTAGAAGGTGCACTCTACTTTTTTCACTTTTATTGACGACTGCTCGAGAAACTTTGGGTCTATATCTTGAAGATTAAAGACCAAGTGTTAGGTGTCTTCAAGTAGTTTTTAGGCTTCAATTGAAAGAGAACTGGAAAAAAATTGAAATGTATTCGTACTGATAACAATGATGAATATTGTGGACCGTTTGGTGAATACTAGAAGCCTAAATGTATTAGACACCAGAAGACTCCTCCTAAGACTCCACAACTTAATGGTTTGGCTGAGAGGATGAACATGACTTTGATGGAAAGAGTTAGATGTTTGCTTTTTGAAGCAAAGTTGTCGAACTCATTTTGGGGTGAGGCTCTATTGACCGACGCACATGTTATTAATGTATCTCCTGCTATTGATTTGAAAAGTGATGTTCCAGATAGAGTTTTGTATGGAAAGGATATTTCCTATGACCATTTGAGAGTATTTGGTTGCAAAGCTTTTGTACATGGTGCCGAAAAATGAAAGGTCAAAGTTAGATGCCAAAACAAGGTAGTGCATCTTCATTGGATATGGCCTTGATGACTTTGATTACAATCTATATGATCCAGTTGAGAAGAAACTTGTGAGAAGCCGTGATATTGTTTTCATGGAGAATCAAACTATTGAAGATATAGACAAAATAGAGAAGCTAGAATCTTCAAGTATTGAAGGTACAGTTCATCTTTATGAAGTTCCTCACACAAGTGTGCATGATGTTGTTGGGCTTGATGATCATGGTGACACCCATAATCATGTATCGGATCAACACGTTGATGTTGATAATAACAATGACGTTGTTATTGATGATACTCATTCTCATGAAGTATTGTAAGAATTAAATATTCCACTTACGAGGTCTAAAAGACAGCGTGTTTCTTCCTCTTTGTAACACCGCAGATTCGAAAAGGACCAAACAAGTAGAATTTTAGGATTTGCAGGTGCCACAGATGAGGCCAACCCATGTCCCTTGGTATGAACCATGGACCGTAGGTGTGGTTTGTGGTTGGCCATCTCAACTTGCTGCAAAATTTTCCAGAAAGGCACGACCTACGGTCGGACCTACGGATCTTAGGTGGGACCATGGTCCGTGGTCCAGGTCTGTGGATCGTGGCCCCTCAGACCCAGTCCCTGAGGCTAAATGACGCCTGCCAGGATGGATCATCGATCAGTCCACGGTCCGTCAGTCAGGCCCGTCATTAACCTCGTAAGATTTTAAGTAACGGGATGTTTGGTCTTTTCCCCTATGCGTTGGACATTTAAATATTGTCGTTTAACCCTTAAACTACATAGTTTTGATCAGTTTAAGCCTAGTAACTTAATCAAAACTTACCTTAAGTGATTCATTCACCAAAATTTGCCATAACTAGAGCAAAAGAAGAAGAAACAGTCGACCAAGCCCTTTCCAAGAACGCAACATGTTTTTTCCAGTTCCAGCCCTGATATCAAAATATTTCTCAGTGAAATTCATCACCATGTATGTGGTATTGCACTAGTGGATTCCTTTCACCAACTAGGTCCCTAGAATTCAGTCAGATTCTTGATTCACTATATCTTGCCTAGACGTAGGGTTTCTAAAACCTTAGATATTGGTTGTGATTTAGATGTTATAGTATTCTTAATCAGATTATCATGTTTTCGTGAAGTCGTTGCTTAGTTCCTTGTATAAAACTCAGAATACTAGTTGTATAGATTCTCTTAGTTCATGAATTACACATTCTAGGTCAGTTAAATAGATATACATGCTCCAGTTACGAATGTTTGATTGTCAATATTTAAATGTTGCACTCTCAGATTTTGCATGTCAGAACATTGAGCTATCCAGTATTTCAATTATGTTGTTTATACACACTCTAGTTGGGAGTAGGCTTAGACCGAGTTGGACTAGGGTTCAACGTACCCTCATAGTTCCAGAACTATGTGCCCCCGTAGGCTTATAAGTCCCGTATATGGGGCATCAGATTTAGTGATCACGCCAGTCATGCCTTTATACCCCTATCATGGTATATAGGGTCCTCTAGATGGGGCGTATACATCAGTTTCCACGTTTAGCTTACCTAGTTTCATGTCGGTTAATAGTAGCTCCCACAGTAAGAAATTAGTGCAGTTGACCAGGTTTTCAGTTATACCTCAACATTTAGTCTCAATCTGTCATATTCAGGATTAGTACTTGATCATTGCATCTAGCTTAGTCTTCAGTATATTTCAGTATTTATATTCAGTTTAGATTATATCATTGCTCAATATGCTTTGTTCAGTTTATGTATTTTATTGAGCTATATTCTATATCCTGCATGCTCAGCATCCACATCATGCATAGATAGGTTCCCGATCTTTACTTCAGCAGCTTCAGTGGTGAGGCCTCATACTTCAAGGACAATAGACATGTTTTCTTTCGCTATTCAGTATTTGATTTCAGGTTCACTTTTGCTAGAGTTAGCTGGGGACATGTCCAAGCAACTTTAATCAGTAGAGGCTCTTTCAGACGTAGTATTAGATTTAGCTTTAGATTTGAGTTTGATCCTTCAGTTGTTTTAAAACTCATAGTATTTTATATATTCAGGTCAGTTGGGTATTCCCCACTTTTAGTTATCTTCTATTTTAAGCTTCAACATAGTATCTGTTTTTAATTATATTTCAGTATGTTTGTGCGCCAGCTCAGGGTTAGCTTGGGGTCACTCGTGATCCTAGGTCCCGAGTTTAGGTGAAGAGGGTAGCCTCGGGGCGTGACAACCTTGGTATCAGAGCATTAGGTTCAAGAGTCCTATGATGTCTGAAAGACATACTAAGTAGAGTCCTTTTCATGAGTGTGAAGTGCACCACATCTAATGAGAGGGAGGCTACGAAGTGTTTTAGAAAAAACTTCACTTTCTTTCTATTATTATCATGCGTAGGTATGATCTTCCTTCTAATTAATCGTTATGCGGTTCAGATCATGCCTCCTCATAGAGCTTACACAAGGAATTCTAATGCACGCAATGCTAATGCAGTTCCTCCAATCCCCAGACCATGAGGTCTCGAATGCAGTGTTTCGCAATGCTATCCAGCTCTTGGCTCAATGTGTGGCTAACCAGAATAATCAGCAGGCCCTAGTTCCTACTAATGCTAATAATGGGTCAGCAACAACCAGGGTGGTTCAAGATTTTGTACGGATGAATCCCCTAAAGTTTCTAGGGTTGCAATTTGTGGAGGACCCACAAAAATTCTGTTACGATGCAAGGCCACCCTCTAGATGTAACATGGCACATGGAACCCCAAAAGGACCCAATTAAGCCACTTAGCTTATTATCATCACATAAGTATAGAATAATAAAGAGTAAACCATAATTTTAAGTCTTTAAGAAATTTTTATAAAAGTAAAGCGGAAATCTAGACATAGTCTAATTAGGCCATCTACTACAATTGGAATCTCAAAACAATTGGGTCATAACCCTTACAATAGAGAACATGAAAAATGTCTTGTACAACAAATAAATGAAACAACAATGAAAGCTCTTGTCCTCAGATCCATGAGGACATACCACAAGCTTGAAGAGTAGTCAACCCAAACTTGGACTAGAAGGGGCAATCTCCTCACACGCCGGAACCTATACTTGATAGAAAATAGAAGAAATATGAGTTAGGACATTTCATGTAGTAAGTATGATAATCATGCAAAAAATCATGAAAATATGCAAAAAGGGACAATTTAGTTGAAGAGTATGCATCTTTGTAAAGATTAAGAATCATAATGACAATTGGAATAAAAGCATGTATAATAAGCATAACCAATTTATAAGTCATCACATCATAATAGGAACTCACCATGAATCTCAAAGTGTACTTGTTCCATGCATAAGTAAGACCCCATAATCCTACCTATGCTAAGTAAACTCCTTAAGCAGCATAGTTAATACTTTACCTTCATTATCAATTTGGGAATAAACCTTAACCGACATAGACCATGTGAGCTAGACATGGAATACGGTGTCATGCTCCACACCAAAAAGAGGTGTCCTACTTGCCTAAAGTAGACCTAAGTGTATAGATTTTAGGTGGATACACTAGCTAATGACCTAGGAGAGCACATAGTTATGGGATACGAAGATTGTTACTAGAAACCCGTCCTTTCTAGTAGGGGAGCTTCCATCTCATGAGATACATTATAGAAATCCGTCTTCTCTAGTGGGGTATTCCCATCTCATATTCAATATCCACTCGATGCTAAGCATTACTTCCCATAATTACATATTTAGTCTTTGAATTGAATTTACAAGCATGAAGTAGTATCTTACCCTCCATCCAACACAATTCATAATAATAGCTCATAGGTTTATTAGGTGAGAATGTACTTTCAACCTTAGAACCCTAACATAGTGAGAAGAACTTTCACATCATGATCATTATGTATTTATGAGAATGAACTTTCAACTAACACAATAATAAGGTTATAATCATGTTCATATAGTGCATATATTTATACATGTAACTCATAATTTGGCATAAACCTAAAGTGTTACCCATCTTGGATCAAGATCACATCCCCCTTTCAATCTAGGGTTAGTACATTCAACATGAACAATAATATGATCAAGAAACCTCATTACAACAATAACAATTCAATAACATTGACCATACTACAAATTCACCCATATTAAATTCATAAAATTAGGGTTAGAGCGAATTCCATGGATTCATGGTGAAATTATCATAAAAAAATTTCTAAAAGCAGTAATTAATCCATAACATATGATGATTTAATCTTTGAAAATGATTTGAGGAGGAATCCATGGTTAGAAGAAAACCCTAGGTCTTTGTAGATGTTTCCTAGTTTCAAATTGGAGAATTTAAGGGTTGCATGGAGGAAAACACTCCATGGATCAAGATTACCATATCTTAGTTGATGTTTTACTCATGAAATTGGAGTGAAAAGGTTGGAACTTGAAACCTAAGCTTGACCTTGTTCTTGCTCTTCAATGGAGTCTTAGAGAGAGAATATTTTGAGAGGGAAATAGTTTTGTTTTTGGGTCTTGAAAGAATGATTCAGTTTAGTTAGTTTTAGGGTCTATAAGGTATTTATAGTTAGTATTAATTAGTATTAACTGACCCTAGTTAGTTAATTAATTAACCCTAAGACCCTCCCCTAACTTTAACTTAAACTAATTAACTAACCGACATGTGTGACCTACGAGACCCCAACTACGGACCATAGGTGGGTTCACTCTCCGTACTGCACAAGCGTGGAATGGTTCAGAGAGGTGGAGAAAACAGGGGAGGCTCAGCCTCGACCTACGACCCCCACGTACGGGACGTGGGTCGACCTGCGGTTTGTGGGTGCCCTATCCGTAGGTCAAGCTGCAATTTTTGACAGCTTTTGGCAGTCCCCTTGGTCCTCCTCAAGGACCTTGGGGGGTGGGGAGTCCTTGGGGGTCATGCCTTGACGTTTATACTCAAAAACCCTAGTACTAGGTAAATGAGGTTATTTTATGACTCAACTCTTTACATTAGACTCCATTTAGGTCACTAGTTTACGACTTAGGCTCTAGTTTAGTTTCCTAGATTTTGGGGGGCGTAACAATATCTCCCCCTTGGGAACATTCATCCTCGAATGATACTCTAGACACCTTAAGGAACTATAGACTCAAGACTAACAGACCATCATGCATGAAACATAATAAATATGCACAATATACAAATGCACTATTCACAACATGCACCTTATTCAAAAGAGGCAACTTCAACTTCATCTCAAACATATCAATGCATAATTAGGGAGTAGTCACTACATCTAACAACCCAATATGCACAAAGTTCAATATTTCTCATTTTCAAAGGAGGAACTCACTTCTCCTACTAAAATAATGCTCAACACAACAACATGGAGCCAATATGCAATTTCTCTCAAAAGTATACTAAAGCATGTTCATCAAACATCTCATGAAGTCAAATAGACAACTTATACCAAATACATAACAACATGAGGGAACATAAATCATGAAAACTCATTTCCACATTAAACATGAATTTCATCAAAAACATGCATCATTTAAGGAAATCATGAAAAACACATAATTCTCACATGACTCCCAAACAAGGAAATTCTAGAGGAACTACTTACCTCAAGCTTGAGTAGGAGAAGAAGGAAAAAGACTAGGGTATCGGGACTTCATATCGGCCTCGGTCTCCCAAGTAGCACCCTCCACTAAGTGATTTCTCCACAAAGCCTTAATGGAGACAACATTTTTATTTCTCAACTTCTTAACTTGCCGGTCAAGAATCTCTACCGGAAGCTCTTCATAAAAAAGACTTTCATCTACACCCAATCCTTCCAAAGGGATAATGGACTCCGGGCCCCCAACACACTTTTTGAGCATGGAAACATGGAACACCGGGTGAACCAGAGCCAACTCATTTGGCAAGTCTAATTCATATGCAACTTCCCCAGTACGCTTCACAATTTGGTAAGGTCCCACAAACCGGGGACTAAGTTTTCTCTTTTTGCCAAACCTCATCACACCCTTCATGGGTGAGATTTTCAAATAGACCCAATCTCCTACCTCTAAATCTAAGTCCCTCCTTTTAACATTGGAATCAGACTTTTGCCTACTTTGAGCTGTTTTCAATCTCTCTCTTATGAGTCGAACCTTCTCAATGGCCTCATAAACCAACTCGGGACCAATAAGAGCAACAACACCAATTTCAAACCAACCCACCGGAGACCTACACCTTCTACCATAAAAGGCTTCAAAGGGAGCCATACCGATAGTTGAGTGGTGACTATTGTTGTAGGAAAATTCTATTAAGGGCAATTAGTCATCCCAGTTGCCCTTGAAATATATGACACATGCCCTAAACATATCCTATAAAGTCTGAATTGTGCGCTCCGCTTGACCATCCGTTTGCGGGTGAAAAACGATGCTAAGCTTCACCGTAGTACCAAGCCCCTTTTGGAACGACTTCCAAAAATGCAAAGTAAATTGAGTACCTCGATCCAAAATGATCAACAAGGGAACCCCATGTAACTTCACTATCTCCCTGATGTATAAATTAGCATATTCTTCCACCGAAAGGGAACTTTGACGGGAATAAAATGGGATGATTTTGTCAACCTATCCATAATGACCCATATAGAATCATGTTGCTTTCTAGTACGAGGCAAGCCCACAACAAAATCCATATTCACCTCTTCCCACTTGTATGTGGGAATGAGTATATCTTGTAACGAACCTCCCTGCCTTTGGTGTTCAACCTTAACTTGTTGACAATTTGGACATTTGGCCACAAATCCCGCAATATCCTTCTTCATACCATTCCACAATAGACTTCCAGTAAATCATGGTACATCTTGGTGGCTTCCGGATGAATAGAATATTGAGAACTATGAGCTTCCTCCAAGATTTTCTCTCTCAACCCATCAACATCCGGAACACATAATCGACCTTGGTACCTAAGCACCCCATTTCCCTCTTGGGAGAAAACCTTAGCTGATTTCCCAAGTACCAATTTTTTCAACTCCATCAAAATAGGATCAAGGTGTTGCTTAGACTTCACATTTACAACAAAAGATGATTCAGAGCCTCTATGAACCGTGAAACCAGCTTTAGGAGAATCAACTAGTTGGACACCTAACCGGGCCAACCTATGCACATCACGGACTAACTCTTTCTTTTCATTCTCTATGTGAGTCACACTACCCATGGATAGTCTACTAAGGGCATCCACCACAACATTAGCTTTGCCGGGGTGGTAAAGGATTCTCATATCATAATCTTTTAAAAGCTCTAACCACCTTCTTTGTCGGATATTCAAGTCTTTTTGGGGAAACACATATTGGAGGCTTTTGTGATCGATGAAAACATCTACATGGACCCCATACAAGTAATGTATCCATATTTTCAACGCAAACACCACCGCCGCTAATTCAAGATCATGGGTCGGATAGTTCTTCTCATGTACCTTGAGTTGCCTTGAAGCATAGACAACCACTTTACCATGTTGCATAAGGACACATCCCAAACCCACTCGAGAAGCGTCACAATACACTACAAGCCAATCGGTACCCTCCGGTAAGGTCAACACTGGAGCGGAAGTAAGTTTATTTTTCAACTCTTGGAAGCTTTTCTCACAAGCCTCCGACCACACAAATTTAGCTTTATTTTGAGTCAAAGCCGTCAACGGAGAAGCAATAGAGGAAAAACCCTCAACAAACCTCCTATAATAACCGGCCAAACCCAAAAAGCTTCTAATATTGGTAGGAGTCAAAGGTCTAGGTCATCCCTTGACCGTATCAATACCCTTCCTAGACACCACATGGCCAAGAAAAGCCACCGACCTCAACCAAAATTCACATTTACTAAACTTTGCATATAATTGATGGTATTTAAGGACTTGCAACACAATCCTCAAATGACTCATATAATCAACCTCATTCCTTGAATAGATCAAAATATCATCAATAAAGACAATTACGAACATATCAAGATATTGTCGGAATACCCTATTCATTAGATCCATGAATGTCACTGGGAAATTTGTTAGGTCAAAAGACATTACTAGGAATTCATAGTGACCATATCTCTTTCGGAATTCTGTCTTGGGAATATCAACCCCCCTCACCCTTAGTTGGTGATAGCCCGAACGTAGGTCAATCTTTGAAAAGTAGCTAGCCCCTTGGAGTTGGTCAAACAAATCATCAATTCTAGGAAGAGGGTACTTATTCTTTATAGTCACCTTGTTCAATTGGCGGTAGTCAATACACATTCTAAGGGACCCATCCTTCTTTCTCACAAACAATACTGGAACACCCCATGGAGAGGTGGTTGGTTGAATAAAACTCTTGTCTAGTAAATCCTTTAATTGTTCCTTTAATTCTTTCAATTCGGCAGGAGCCATTCTATAAGGAAGGATCGATATGGGTTGTGTATCCGGCAAAAGATCAATGCCAAAGTCTATTTCCCATTCGGGAGGGATGCCGGGCAAGTCATTGGGAAAGACTTCCGGATACTCCCTCACCACGGGGACCGACTCTAAAGAAGGGACTTTGGACTCAACCTCCATTACCCTAACAATGTGATATATGCGCCCCTTTGAGATCATTTTTCTAGCTTTTAAACATGAAACAAATTGACCTCTAGGAATAGAATCCCACCCTTTCCATTCTAAAATGGGCTTACTGGGAAATTGAAACTTGACCACCAAGGTCCTACAATCTATTGAAGCATAACATGCATGCAACCAATCCATCTCCAAAATTACATCAAAATCAAGCACATCTAGCTCTACCAAATATACCAATGTGACTTTATGAGACAAGGAAATAGGACAACTCCTATAGACCTTCTTAGTCACTACGGACTCACCAACCGGGGTAGAAACCGGAAAAGGTTCCAATAAGACTCTGGGGGGTATTTCATATTTCATAGCCACTAAAGGGGTCACAAAAGAAAATGTGGCACCAGGGTCTAACAAAGAATATGCATCAATACAAAATACTTGCAACATACCGGTTACCACATTCGGGGAGCTCTCTTGGTCTTCTCGGGATCAAAGAGCATAAAAGCAGTTTTGCTTTTGAGCATTAGATTTTGAACCACTTGGAGGAGTTTTTTTTTAACTTCTTTGCCTTTAGCCGAATGTGTTGGACAATCTCTCAATTGGTGCCCACTTTTACCGCAACCATAGCAAACCCCCAAACCGGCAAGACATTTGCCATCATGTTTTTTACCACATTTAGCGCAAGTAGGCTTGCCCTTGGAATACCCATCACTGTTGCCACCTTGAGGCTTAGGGTTAGGCACCCTATCCTTGTTGACCATTGGAGGAGCATTAGAGGAGCTTTGGTTGGAGAACCTTTGCTTGAACCTTGGCCGACCTTGCCCATCAGTCCTAGTATTGGAGAAACAACCTTCACTGGTTCTAGCCGTCTTTACATCTCTATTCATTTTCTTGAGTTTTGTTTTCTCAATTCGTTGAGCATATATCATGAGCCTTAAGATATCCATGTCATGATGGATCATTGTCGTACGACATTCTTCTTCAACCAAACCGAACACCCCCATCACAAACTTATTCATTCTTACCCTTGAATTTGCCACCAAGGTTGGAGCATACTTGGATAGTTGGGTGACCTTAAGAGAATACTACTTCACACTCATACCCCCTTGACGAAGGTTCATGAATTCCACCAACTTTTGTTCCCTCAACTCTAGGGGGGAAAACCTATCAAGGAATGCTTCTTTGAACACCTCCTAAATTATGGGACCCAATCCTCTTGACCTCTCATTCTTCCATTGTTCATACCAAATTTGGGCTACGTCCTTTAGTTGGTAGGAAGCTAGCTCTGCCTTTTCCTCCGAAGATACTCCCATAGCACCAAGTATCTTGCTAACCTCATCAACAAACCATTGGGGATCATCTTCCACATTGGAAACAAAGAACTCGGGGGGATTCATCCTAGAAAAATCCCTCAACCTCAAAGCCATAAAACTCACATTGGGATTCATACGAGGCTCAACATCCCTAGTTGCTTAAGCCATCATAGCTTGGACTTGAGTTGTTACGGCTTGAGCTTGGGCAGCCATAGCTTGAGTTTGGGCCATCATGGCTTGGGTTATAATTTTCATAGAATTCCTAAATTTAGCTTGAGTCATATTTACCGGATCAGTCGGAGCTTGCTCATCTAGAGGAACTTGATTCCCTTGAGGAACTCCTTGGTCCACATTTTCCTCTTCCACCCTTCTTGCATTGGACCTTCGTGTATTCATTTCCTGAAGACACAAAAGAAGGATTAAAAGGAAGACTCTATAGAGTTAAACTCTATGGCATGACTTAAAAGTATGAAAGAAGTGTAAGTTCCTAACATCTTATAGCCTCTCACTCATAAATGTGGTACGCTTCATACTATGAACAAGACTCTACTAGAAGTGGCTTATGAGACATCATCCTAGAATCATTCTAAATATTTTTCTCTAATTACCAAGTTTTTTATGACCCAAGGGTACCCCCTAGACGTAACATGGCACATGGAACCCCGAAGGGATCCAAGTAAGCCACTTAGCTTATCATCATCACATAAGTATAGAATAATAAAGAGTAAAACACAATTTTAAGTCTTTAAGAAAATCTTTATAAAAGTAAAGCGGAAATTTAGACATAGTCTCATTAGGCCATCTACTACAATTGAAATCTCAAAACACTAGGGTCATAGCCCTTACAATAGAGAATAGGAAAAATGTCTAGTACAACAAAGAAATGAAACAACAATGAAAGCTCTTGTCCTCAGATCCATGAGGATATACCACAAGCTTGAAGAGTAGTCAACCCGAGCTTGGACTAGAAGGGGCAATCTCCTCACACGCCAGAACCTATACTTGATAGAAAATATAAGAAATATGGGTTAGCACATTTAATGTACTAAGTATGATAATCATGCAAAAAATCATGAAAATATGCAAAAAGGGACAATTTAGTTGAAGAGTATGCATCTTTGTAAGGATTAAGAATCATAATGACAATTGGAATAAAAGCATGTATCATAAGCATAACCAATGTATAAGTCATCACATTATAATAGGAACCCACCATGAACACTCTCAAAGTCTACTTGTGCCATGCATAAGTAAGACCCCCCAATCCTAACTATGCTACGTAAAATCCTTAAGCAACATAGTTAATAATTTACTTTCATTATCAATTTGCGAATAATCCTTAACCAACATAGACCATGTGAGCTAGACATGGAATACGGTGTCATGCTTCACACCGAAAAGAGGTGTCCTACTTGCCTAAAGTAGAACTAAGTGTATATATTTTAGGTGGATCCACTAGCTAATGACCTAGGAGGGCACATAGTAATGGGATATGGAGATTGTTACTAGAAACCCGCCCTTTCTAGTAGGGCAACTTACATCTCATGAGATACATTATATAAATTCGTCCACTCTAGCGGGGCTATTCCCATCTCATATTTAATATCCGCTCGGTTCTAAGCATTACTTCCCATAATTAAATATTTAGTATTTGAATTGAATTTACAAGCATGAAGTAGTATCGTACGCTCCATCCAACACAATTCATAATAATTGCTCATAGGTTCATTACGTGAGAATGGACTTTCAACCATAGAACCCTAACATAGTGAGAAGAACTTTCACATCATGATCATTATGTGTTTATGATGATGAACTTTCAATTAACACAATAATAAGGTTATAATCATGTTCATATAGTGCATATACATGTAACTCATAATTTGGCATAAACCCCAAGTCTTACCCATCTTGGATCAAGATCACATTCCCCCTTTTAATCTAGGGTTAGTACATTCAACATGAACAATAATATGATCAAGAAACCTCATTACAACAATAACAATTCAATACAATTGACCATACTACAAATTCACCCATATTGCATTCATAAAATTAGGGTTAGAGGGAATTCCATGGATTCATGGTGAATTTATCATAATTTTTTTTTAAAAGAAGTAATTAAACCATAACATATGATGATTTAATCTTTGAAAACGATTTGAGGAGGAATCCATGGTTCGAAGAAAACCCTAGGTCTTTGAAGTTGTTTCCTAGTTTCAAATTGGAGAGTATAAGGGCTGCATGGAGGAAAGTACTCCATGGATCAAGATTACCATACCTTAGTTGATGTTTTACTCACGAAATTGGAGAGAAAAGGTTGGAACTTAAACCCTAAGCTTGACCTTGTTCTTGCTCTTAAATGGAGTCTTAGAGAGAGAATATTTTGAGAGGGAAATAGTTTTGTTTTTGGGTCTTGAATGAATGATTTAGTTGAGTTAGTTTTAGGGTCTAGTAGGTATTTATAGTTAGTATTAATTAGTATTAACCGACCCTAGTTATTTAATTAATTAACCCTAAGTCCCTTCCCTAACTTTCACTTAAACTAATTAACTAACCTACAGGTGTGACCTACGAGACCCCACCTACGGACCATAGGTGGGTTCATGCTTCGTATTGCACAAGCGTGGAGTAGTTCAGGGAGGTGGAGAAAATAGGGGAAGTTCAACCTCGACCCACGATCCCCACCTATGGAGCATGGGTCCACCCACGGTTCGTGGGTGCCCTATCCGTAGGTCAACCTGTAATTTTTGATAGCTTTTGGTCTCCTCATTGGTCCTCCTCAAGAACCTTAGGGGGGGTCCTTGGGGGTCATGCCTTGAAGTTTATACCCAAAAACTCTAGTACTAGGTAAATGAGGTTAATTTATGACTCAACTCTTTACGTTAGACTCCATTTAGGTCGCTAGTTTATGACTTAGGCTCTAGTTTAGTTTTCTAGTTTTAGGGGGCGTAACAACTTCATTGATGAGGTTAAGAAAATCTTTGGAGTGATTCAAGTAACTGGTAATGATAGGGTAGAGTTGGCATCCTACCAACTTAAGGATGTAGCTCAAATTTGGTTTACTCAGTGGAAAGGAAACATGGGTACGAATGTTGTTACTATTACTTGGGAGTGTTTTACTGGAACTTTTCTGGATAGGTTCTTCCTGAGGGAGTTGTGAAAGGAAAAATCTTAGGAGTTTATGAATTTGAGACAAGATACAATGTCATTCGAAGAGTATGGGCTGAAGTTCACTTAACTCCCAAGGTATGCTCCACACATGGTTGCCGATCCAAGGGAACAAATGAACAAGTTTTTCTTTGGGGTATCCGACTTAGTGAGACAGAGTGTAGGAATGCTATGTTGTTAGTGGATATGAATATCTCTAGGCTTATGACTCATTCTCACCAGGTTGAGGGAAATAAGCTTAGAGAAATGGCTAAGGACAACAAGAAGGCTAGAACATGTAACTATGAGTACTCTCAGCAGAAATCGGGTGGTGGAAATCGCTCACAGTTTCAGCAGAGGTCTACAACTACAGCACCTTCATAATCTAGTCCTCCATCCCCCAGGTTTTCGACAGGATCAGAAGGGTAGGGCATCAGGCTCTAAATCTGAAGGGAGTAATTCAGGTAACATGACTTTCCCAACTTGTCCGAAGTGTGGAAATAACCATCCGGGTGAGTATCTTGTAGGTAAGGATGGGTGCTTTGGGTGTGGCCAGTCTGGCTATAGGTTGAAGGATTTCCCTTCTGTCGAGAAGGGGAAAAGAGGTAACAATAATAGGGTTCAATCTACAGTTCCAGCTGCACCAGCAGGTCGTCCAACTCAGCAGGGTGCTTTATCTGGTACAGGTGACGGTCAACGCCAGAATAGGTTGTATGCTCTCCAGGCTCACAAAGAGGAAGATTATCCTGATATGGTCACTCGTACGTTACGAGTCTTTAATTTAGATGTTTATGCATTGTTAGATCCAAGGGCTACTTTTTCCTTTGTAACTCCCTATATAGTAATAACCTTCGGTATCAGTCCAGAAACTCTTTTAGAACCCTTCTTAGTCTCTACTCCAGTTGGTGACCCAGTTATAGCTAGACGAGTATTTAGAAAGTGCCCTGTGACAGTCTTTCAGAAAGTCACCTCAACAGATCTTGTAGAGTTAGAAATGGTAGATTTTGATATAATTCTAGGCATAGATTGATTGCATTCCTATTATTCCTCAGTCGATTGTAGAACTAGGATCGTTCGGTTTCAGTTTCCAAATGAACCTATCTTAGAATGGAAGGGTAGTAGCTCGGTGCCTATGGGTTGATTCATTTCTTACCTTAAGGCCAGAAAAATGATTCCTAAGGGATATATCTACCATCTTGTTTGCGTCAAGCATTCAAACTCTGAAACCCCAACTCTTGAGTAAGTTTTAGTAGTAAATGAGTTTCTAGAAGTGTTTCCGAAAGATCTTCCAGAGTTCCTCCAGAAAGTGAAATCAATTTCGTAATAGATCTCTTTCTAGATACCCAACCCATTTTGATTTCTCCTTACAGAATAGCTCCAGATGAGCTTAAGGAATTGAAAGAACAATTGAAAGACCTTCTAGATAAGGGCTTCATCAGACCTAGTATTTCCCCATGGGGTGCACCAGTGTTGTTTGTGAAAAAGAAAGATGGTTCTCTCAGAATGTGCATTGACTATCATCAATTGAAAAAGGTCAGCATCAAGAATAAGTATCCCATTCCAGGATTGATGACTTGTTCGACCAACTTTAAGGGGCTAGTTTCTTTTCTAAGATAGACCCGAGATCCGGCTATCTTCAGCTCAGAGTCAGAGCTAGTGACATTACGAAGACAACTTTCAACACTCGGTATGGTCATTATGAATTTGTAGTTATGTTTTTTGGACTAACAAATGCTCCTGTAGCTTTCATGGACTTAATGAACAGGGTGTTCAAACAATATTTGGATTTGTTCGTTATTGTCTTTATTGATGATATCCTCATTTATTCTCGGAATGAGGAGGAGCATGCAACTCATCTAAGATTGGTTCTGCAAACTCTCAAAGATCGCCAGTTATTCGTTAAGTTAAGGAAATGTGAATTTTGGTTATAGTCAATCGCTTTCCTTGGTCATGTGGTATCTAGCGAAGGAATTCGAGTGGATTCTCAAAAAATAGAGGCAGTGAAACAATGGCCCAGACCCACCTCTCCAATAGATATAAGAATTTTTTTGGGTTTGGCTGGTTATTACAGGAGATTTGTTGAAGGATTTCATCCATAGCATCCCCATTGACTAAGTTGACTCAGAAAAAAGTTATGTTTCAGTGGTCAGAAGAGTGTGAGAAAAGTTTCTCATACCTGAACAGTAGGTTAACTACAACTCCTGTCTTGATTCTACCAGATGGTTCAGACGGTTATGTCATTTATTGTGATGCATCCAAGGTCTGCCTAGGCTGTGTGTTGATGCAGCGAGGTAAGGTCATAACTTATGCTTCTAGACAACTTAAGGTTCATGAGATGGACTACCTGACTCATGACCTCGAGCTTGCAGTTGTAGTATTTTCCCTAAAGATTTGGAGACACTACTTGTATGGTGTGCATGTTGAAGTATTCACAGATCATAAGAGCCTCTAGTATGTGTTCACCCAGAAAAAGTTGAATCTTCGTCAGAGGAGATGGCTTGAATTCCTCAAAGACTATGATATGAATGTGCTTTATCATCCCGGTAAGGACAATATAGTAGCTGATGCTCTTAGAAGATTATCTATGGGTATTATAGCACATGTTGAGGAAGAAAGGAAAGAATTAGAAAAAGAGGTTCACCGACCTGCTCGCTTAGGTGTTGTTCTTATGGACAGGGCAGATAATGGGGTAATAGTTCAGAATAGATCTGAATTTTCATTGGTAGTGGAGGTTAAGGAAAAATAGGAGAGTGATCCTATATTACTTCAGTTGAAAGGTGCAGTACATCAGCAGAAAGTAGAGGTTTTCTCCCAAGGGGGAGATGGTGTGCTTTGTTATCAAGGTCGTTTATGTGTTCCCAGGGTAGGTGAGTTGAGGCGGTAGATCCTTACAAAAGGCCATAATTCCAGATATTCTATTCATCCAGGTGCCACTAAGATGTATCGTGATCTGCGGGATGTCTTTTGGTGGAATGACATGAAGAGAGACATAACATATTTTGTGGCTAAGTGTCCTAATTATCAACTAGTTAAGGTAGAACATCAGAAACCAGGAGATATGACTCAAGAGATTAATATTCCTACATGGAAGCGGGAAGTGATAAACATGGACTTCATCACGGTTTTACCTCGTACTTGCAGACAACATGATTCCATTTGGATGATAGTGGACAGAGTTACTAAATCCACTCACTTCTTGGCTGTCAAGACTATAGATTTAGCAGAGGATTACGCTAAACTCTACATTAATGAGATAGTCAGGTTGCATGGGGTTCCTTTGTCTATCATCTCAGATAGAGGTCCTTAGTTTACTTCTCATTTCTAGAAATCATTTCAGAAAGGTCTTGGTACTCAGGTAAATCTCAGTACAACATTTCATCCACACATGGATGGTCAAGATGAGCGTACCATTCAGACCTTAGAGGACATTTTGAGAGCTTGTGTGATTGATTTCAAGAGTAATTGGGATGATCACCTACCTCTTATAGAGTTCGCCTATAACAATGGTTACCATTCCAGTATTCAGATGGCCCCTTCTGAAGCACTATATGGGCGTAGATGCAGATCTCCGATTGGTTGGTTTGAAATAGGTGAAGCAGCATTGATTGGGCCAGATTCACTTTATGAGGTTATGGAAAAAATTCAACTCATCAGAGATAGACCAAAGAAAACTCATAGTCGTTAGAAGTTCTATGCAGATGTGAGGAGAATGGACTTACAGTTCAAAATTGATGATTCTGTTTTCCTGAAGGTGTCACCTATGAAGGGGGTGATGAGATTTTGCAAGAAATCGAAGCTCAGTCCTAGATATGTAGGTCCGTAGAAAATCTTGAAAAGGGTTGGTAATGTGGCATATGAGTTAGAATTTCCGGCAGAACTAGCGGCGATTCATCTAGTCTTTCACATTTCCTTGTTGAAGAAGTGTGTGGTTGATCGAGAATAAATAGTATTATTAGAGAGTGTGACTGTGAAAGATAGTCTCACTTATGAGGATGTGCTAGTTGAAATTCTTGACCGTTAGGTTAGTAGGTTGAGAAATAAAGAAGTAGCCTTAGTAAAGGTTTTGTGGAGGAGTCCGTCTGTAGAGGGAGGTACTTGGGAAGCAGAAGCAACCATGAAGGTCAAGTATCCTCATCTCTTTCCTTCCAATTCTGTTTCAGCTTGAGGTTATAGTTCCCCTCGAGTCTCTCAGCTCACTCTTGCGTAAATTTAGTCTCAGTATCATGTACCCTAAGTAGTTCTTGCATTTTCGGCATATTTGTATGTTCTTAGAACTCAGTTCAGTCAGAAATTAGTTTTTAGCACTTAGTGGTAGGGATTGCAGCTTCTTCCCTCCATACTGAGCTAATTTAGCCTCATTGGAGGATGAATGTTCCCAAGGGGGAGATAATATAACACCCCGGATTCGAAAAGGACCAAACATGCAGAATTTCAGGATTTGCAGGTGCCACCAACGAGGCCAACCCACGGCCCTTGGTCTGAACCACATACCGTAGGTGTGGTCCATGGTTGGCCACCTCAACTTGCTCCAAAATTTTCAGAAAGGCACGACCTACAGCCAGACCAATGGACCATAGGTGGGACCATGATCCGTGGTCCAGGTCCATGGATCGTGGCCCCTATGACCCAGTCCCTGACGCCAAATGACGCCTGCCGGAATGGACCGTCGGTCAGGCCTGTCATTGGCCTCATCTGATTTTAAGTAAGGGGTCGTTTGGTCTTTTTCCCTTTGAGTTGGACATCTAAACTACATTATTTAACCCTTAAACTACGTAGTTTTAATCAGTTGAATCCTAGTAACTTAATCAGAACTTACCCTAAGCGATTCATTCACAAAAATTCACAAAAACTAGAGCAAAATGAGAAGAAATAGTCGACCAAGAGCTCTTCAAGAACACAATAGGTTTTCTCCAATTCCAGCCCCAAAATTGAAAGATTTCTCCATGAAATTCATCACCAAGTATGTGGTATTTCACTCGTGGATTCCTTTCATCCACTAGGTCCCTAAAATTCAATCAGATTATTGATTCGGTATATCTTGCTTAGACCTAGGGTTTCTAAAACCTTAGATATTGGTTGTGATTTAGATGTTATAGTATTCTTATTCAGATTATCATGTTTTTGTGAAGTCGTTGCTTAGTTCCTTGATTAAAACTCAGAATCCTAGTTGTGTAGATTCTCTTAGTTCATGAATTACACATGCTAGGTTAGTTAAAAAGATATACATGCTCCAGTTACGAATGTTTCATTATCAGTATTTAATTGTTGCATTCTCAGATTTTCCATGTCAGAATATTGAGCTATCTAATATTTCAGTTATGTTGTTTATACACATTTCAGTTGGGAGTAGTCTTAGACCGAGTTGGACTAGGGTTCAGCGTACCCTCATAGTCCCAGAACTACGTACCCCATTAGGTTTATAAGTCCCCTATGTTGGGCATCAAATTTAGTGATCACGCCAGTCATGCCTTTATACCCCTGGCAAGGTATATTGGGTCCTCTCGATGGGGCATATACATCGGACTCCACGTTTAGATCACATGGTTTTATGTCGGTTAATAATAGCTCCCATAGTAAGAAATTAGTGCAGTTAACTAGGTTTTCAGTTATACCTCAGCATTCAGTCTCATAATGTAATGTTCAGGATTAGTACTTGGTCATTGCATCTAGCTCAGTCTTCAGTATATTTCAGTATTTATATTCAGTTCAGATTATATCATTGCTCAGAATGCTTTTTTCAGTTTATGTATTTTATTGAGCTATATTATATATCCTGCATGCTTAGTACATTCCAACTATTGACACATACTCTGTGCTACATCCTTTCATGATGTAGGTTCAGGTACTCAACATCCAGATCATGCATAGATCGGTTCCCAATCTTTACTTCATCAGCTTCAATGATGAGTCCTTATACTTCGAGGACAATTGACATGTTTTCTTTTGCTATTCAATATTTCATTTCAATTTCCGTTTTGCTAGAGTTAGTTGGGGACATGTCCCAACAACTTTAGTCAGTAGAGGATTTTTTAGACATAGTATTAGATTCAACTTTAGATTTGAGTTTGATCCTTTAGTTGTTTAAAACTCATAGTATTTTATATATTCAGATCAGCTGGGTATTCCCTTCTTTTAGTTATATTCTATTTTAAGCTTCTGCATAGTATTTGTTTTTAGTTATCTTTCAGTATGCTTGGGGTCACTCTTGATCCTAGGTTCTGTATTTACATCAAGGGAATAGACTTGGGGCGTGACACTTTTGTTATTCACCCAATGAGTGTGTATTTCTACTGACGGGGGAGAACCTGAATGTTATGAGGAGGCCATGGAGGATGAGCACAATGATCAATGGATTGAAGCCATGAAAGATGAGATGAAGTCTCTACATGAGAACCACATTTATCATGAGTTGGTGAAATTGCCCAAGGGAATGAGAGCTTTGAAGAACAAGTGGGTGTTCAAAGTTAAAGTTGAAGAACACAACTTGAAGCCCAGGTACAGAGCTAGATTGATTTTTAAGGGATAAGGAAGGGTATTGACTTTGAAAAAATATTTTCTCCTGTCATGAAAATGTCCTCAATTCATAAGGTTCTAGGTTTGGCTGCTAGTCTTAATTTTGAGATTTAGCAAATGGATGTGAAGATGTCTTTCCTTCACGGTAACCTAGAATAAGATATTTATATAAAACAAACTAAGGTCTTCAAAGTAGATGGTAAAGAAAATTTCATGTGCAAACTCAGAAAGAGTCTCTATGGTATAAAGCAACCTCCTAGACAATGGTACAATAAGTTTGAATCTGGTATGGGGGAGAAAGGCTATAAGAAGACTTCTTGAGATCATTGTGTATATGTACAATAAAATTCTAACGATGATTTTATCATCCTTTTGTTTTATGTGGATGATAAGTTAATTGTGGGCTGGAATACTTCTAAGATTGATGAGTTCAAGTAAGAGTTGTGTAAGTCTTTTGCTATGAAAGACTTGGGTCATGCCAGGAAAATTTTGGGAATGAGAATTACTCGTCTCAAAGATGAAAGGAAGATTTATTTGTCATAGAAGAAGTACATTGAATATCTACCAGAGAGTTTCAATATAAAGAATGTTAAGCATGTTAGTAGACTTCTTGCTGGTCATATGAAGTTGAGTAAGAAGATGTGTCCTAAAACTAGGGTGGAAAAAGAGATCATGACCAAAGTTCCATCTTCCTCCATCGCCGGAAGTCTAATGTATGCAATGGTATACACTAGACCTGATATTGCTCACACAATTGGTGTTTTCAGCAGATTTCTCAAAAATCTGGGAAAAGAGCATTAGGAAGTTGTGAAGTGGATACCTGGTATCTTATAGAAATCTCAAATGAATGCTTGCGTTTTGGAGCATCAAATCCAATCTTGAAGGGCTATACATAGGCTAATATGGCAGCTGACCTTGATAATAGAAAATCCACTACTGGATATTTGTTTACCTTTTTGGGGGGAGCTATATCATGTCAATCGAAGTTGCAGAAGTGTATTGCACTTTCTACAATTGAAGCCGAGTATATTGCGGCTACTAAAGCCGACAAGGAGATGATATGGCTCAAGCGATTTCTTCAAGATCTTGGTTTGCATCAGATGGAGTATATTGTCTATTGTGATAACCAAAGTGCATTAAACTTGAGGAAGACTTCTTGTACCATGCAAGGACGGAAAAAACACATCGATGTCAAATATCATTGGATTCATGAGGAAGTTGAGAGTGAAATATTTCACTTCAAAAGTATCCACATAAGTGAAAATTATGCAGATATGCTGACCAAGACGATACCAAAAGACAAGTTAAAGTTATGCAAAGAACTTGTCGGTAAGAGCTCTCTCTAAAGACACTGAAGATGCGTCCTTCCGGTGAATGGACTTGGAGGAGGATATTGTAGGTTCCATACCCATTAAAGATAAACTAAAAGAAAGTTAGGCAGCAAATGTTGAAAAAGAAATTGCTGCAAAAGTTGAAAAAATGATTGATTTGGTGGTTGGGAAATTGGTAAGATTTGCAACCTTTTGAAATTTGCTACATTTGCCTATGTCATCAGTGACATAGGCATTGTTTTCTCTTATATAGTGCATTCTTTCTCATTTGTAGAACACACCAAGATAGAGAGAAAGAAATATGTTAGAGCAAAGAGAGGTATTCCATAGACTATATAAGAAAAATAGAGTGTGAGCGATATTTTAGTAAGGTGGTCAATCAAAAGAGTGTTATTCCTTTGGTGTGTGTTGTAGTCACTTTTAATATCATATTCGTGACTACACATTGTAAAAATTCATTGTTATAGTGATATCAGTTGCTTCTCTTGGCCCGTGAGTTTTCCCTTATTTAAAAGGGTTTTCACGTAAAATTCTTGGTGTCATTGTTTTCCCATTTTATTTTCATTATTTTTTACCATATATATTTTTTGTGTTAGTCCATACTTTTCCAAAAAAATTCACAAATTCAATACTCGTACTATAATATAATGTACTGTTAAAGTAGAAATCAAGTGTATATAGGAATTTTATTAGTATTTGCGGTAGAGGAAATTCCACTCGAGATTCAATTGTAACTATAACCACAAAGCTCAGCCTGAATAGTAATTTCAATGGTAAAATCCTTGCATTCTTAGAATAAGGAAGAATGAGTGAAAGGAGTCATAATGAGTGAGTGGGGATGATAATGGGGCAGCGAGACTGATTTTAAGGATATGCGCTGCGGGGGAGGATTGAAGTAAGTTTTTTAAATATCAATGTGGGGTGGGGTTTTTCCTTAAATGTGGTATCTTTAGCTTATCATTATTAATCAATCTCCTAAAAATACTCAGACTAACAATTTTCCATGAACATTCCCAAATTTTGAGTAAATATTTTTCAATGCTACAGAATCTATTTCAATTACACCTTACTAGTACTGCTTGTCTGCTTCTTCTTTATGTATTTCAAAGCTTGTAATATATATAGCCATAACCTCGGTGTGAATAGTTGTACATTATTGATCAACCATTTCTTTTGCCTTATCTGTTATGGTATCTTCAGTTTCATTTTTAACACAAAAATTTCATGATTCTCTCTCTAGAATTGGAAATTAATTAACATAATTTACTTGTGCCACTCATATGAAATAAACTTAATAACAACAATTGTCCCTAATCCTCTTTTCAAAGTGAAGAAAATTATGGTGGATGAAAAGGAGTGGAAAAATGTGGAATGGATTGAAAACACATAACGGGGCAAGGCGAGCGGCTTGAGAACTTTTTGGGTTAAGGCTCAATCCTCCCCGCACTTTCCCATTGCCATCCCTTTGAGAGAGAGAGAAATGAAGAAATGAGAGAAGTTGATTATGAAAATATCAAGTCTTAGCTACCTTCTGTTTAAGTTGAAATACTCTTTAGTTGCATAGGAATTGACGTGGACTTTTCTTAATTTATGATATCGTTATAATATAGTATCATTTTTACATATAATATTTTCTGATAAGGACACATGTATATCACTGCAAAGTATCCTTTTGAATTTCAAACACTTTTCTAACTCATATAACTTCAAGTGCATTATTTCAGAAAGATAGAAAAGTCAGGTTTTAGAAAGCAAAGTCAGTTTTAAAGTAAATAAAGTTCAGCTCTATGGAAGTATTATTGAGCATAGACTCAAAGAAAGAGATTATTAGTTTTTCCCTAAGGTTGAACAACTTAAAGTTATGGAGCATTATTGTTTTATTTTAGGAGTAGTATTCAATACCGAGATGGTTAAGGGTTCTGATAACCCAAGCCCTAAAACTATAATACCAACATACGATATGATCATGTCGTTGGGTCAGGTGACTCCTCATTTAGCCCCTGGTAAGAGATCAAATTTGGAACCATAAGTGAAGGCTTTGTTCCATACCACGTCAAGGTATTGAATGAATTTTCCAACATGGAAAAGACATTGTATCATCATGATGCTCATGTGATGATTGTTAGTTACAAAAACTCCCAAAAAAACTAAACATATATTTTTTAATCAGTATTTTCTATTGACACATACTTTTGGTTGTAAAGTTTTGTTGTTAAAGTACACATGCCTTCTTTACTATTTTATAATGTAGATTCATGTACAGAGGATTGACATTGGATGCACACTAGGATATGTTTCATTCAACATTGGTGAGGACTCCTTGCTTTCAAATGGCTCCAGTTTATCTAGATTATTTAGTAGTTGCTAGGCGTTGCTAGTAGAGCATTCTTGTATTCAAGGATCTTTTCCTGGTACTATTTTAGTACATTAGAGGCTTCATAGATGAGTCAATTAAGTTATGGTTTCACCTTCTTTTTTTACCAACATTTGTATTAATTCAGATTTAAGATTTTTAGCTATAAAGTTATTGAGTTAACTTTCTATAAAATTAGTGCATGCTCATTCTTTAAAAAAATTGCACTTTTATTATAACATTTAGTTTGTAGCATCCAAGCCAAGGGTTTGCTCGGGCCATTAGTTGTTCCAAGTGTCGACCATGCCTAGGGTGTAGGCTCGGGGAATGGCAAACATTGTATCAGAGCCCTAGGTTCAAGGATCCTATAAAATCTATAAAGCTGCATCTAGTAGAGTACTTCTTATGAGTGTGAAGCACGCCACACTTATAATAGGGAAGCTATAGGGAATTATGAAATACTGATGTGAGACCAAAAATATATATTTTTAATCATTATTTGACTCACATTTATTATTTATATTTTTTATTTTTGAGCATAAAATTTTATGAATTGTGCTAAATAGTGTATTTTATTTGTAGGAGTAAATTGGTGTAAAGATGAAGAAGTTTGGAGCTAAAATGAATTAAAGATGGAAAGTTGAAGAAGGAAATCAAGCAGACATCTTAATGAATTAAATTGAATATAATAATATTTAATTGATATGAATTGTATTTAAGGAAATAAGGAAAGAATTGAAGTTGAATAACCAAACTGCCACTTGGCAGTCACTGAAGGCGCAACAAAATGTTGAAGGCGGCGGACAACAACTTCACGCGTAAAAAAAATGATTTCAATTCCTTTTGATTTTGGTTTTCTAATTTGATTTGGACTCAGTTATTTTATTTAGGGTCTTATATATCTATAAATAGTCCATAAAAATAATTATTTTGGGAGGAGAAGATCAATCACAGGGCATCAAAGTATAAAGTTGTCAATACCTTTTAGGGTTCTTTTCTTCTTCTTATTTTTTTAGACATTATTGTGAACTTTTGTTTTTGGTCTTTTGGAATTATTTTGCAAACACTTAGAAATTTAATTTCTGAAAGTTGGTTTATGCAATTCCAATTTGGTTTTGAATTCAAGATTTCAGTTTTCATCTATTCTAATTGTAAGTTCATGATTTCTTTTAACTCAATTATGAATTGTGAACTCTGAAGCATGAATAGCTAAATTCACAACTAGGGTTGTGGGAACCATGAGCAATTAATAAAGTATGAATAATAATAAGTAATTCTTTAATAGTGTTTATGCATGTATTGTTAGTCTTTTCATTTAGTAGTCTTTCTAGCGGGTGCGCAACGTTAGAACTTGCCTCGTTCCTACTTGACCTTACCAAGGGGGTAATGAATGATAAAAAGATTTAACAATATAGATTTAGTTAAGGATTTGCTGCTATCTAATAGTCTGACTTTAATTAATTGAAGTGAGGTTGAAAACCCAACAAAATTGACACGATGGCTAATATGTGGTAAAAGTAAGGGTTAGTAAAGCACACATTCATAGATTTACCAAGTCGCGAGTGAAAGTTCCTATGATGAATACCAGTCACTTAGGGATACATAACTTACCAGCCTTGCATTTTAAACACTAGGATATGATTAGTGTTAGTAGGATTACTGCGTTAAGAGCTTGTGGAAAACACACATGCCCTAGTTTCCATCTAATATTAATATCTCAAATTGTGAATCTTATTTACTTGTTACTTAATCATTCAAATCAACAACCTGTTACTTTAGTTACAAAACCCCATATTTACTTTTCTCGGAAATAGTTTGACTAAGAAGAGATAATTGTGAGTTAAGTTTAAGCCTGAACAATATTACTCGTGGGATCGACCCCAACCTACAAGTTGGGTTCTTTATTTGGCAACGACCGCTTATACTTCTTTTGGGAAGTGTAATTTAGGCATATCAAATACCACTTTTATATTTGTAACACCCCGTATCTGAAACAGACGAAAAATGCAGATTTTGAGAAGTTGAAGGTGCAACTTACGGTCACCATCCATGGACCGTAGGTCAGACCACGGCCCGTGCTGGTGGTCCGTGGTTCACCACTCCAATCCCTCCCCAAACCAGCTCAAAAAAATAAGCTAAGTCTCGACTCACGGACAGACCCACGGTCCGTAGATCAGACCACGGTCCGTGGTCTGTGTCCGTGGATCAAGACCTCATTTACCTAGCCTCTGACACGAACTACGGTCGACCAGCATGGACCGTCGTTCGATCCACGGTCCGTAGGTCTGACCGTAGGTTAGGGTCAACAGTCAGTTAGCTGAAAATTGTTGATGGGTAAACTTCAGATGGTCATAACTTTTAGTACAAAAGGAATTATGTGTACCATAACTAATGATATGATAGATAATTGATTCCTCTTTCCAAAGCCACCGAGTTTGCTAAAATCCGACATCTGAGTAAAAAGTTATGCTTGTTTAAGTGAAGCCCTGTCGGGCAGACTCGATCGACGACTCCAATCGACGGACCGTCGATTGATTGACGGTCCGTAGGTCCAGTCCGTCGGTCACTCCGACAACAATTAAGTTAGGGGTCTTTTGGTCTTTTCCTATT
>JAJONZ010015054.1:0-21172 GCA_029582445.1 Solanum paucissectum
TTTAAAGTATTGATAAAACATTAATAGAATATTCTTATTATCTTTATCTCTGAAAAAATCAAACTTTTATAGGGTTTCAGCCTCTTAATTTTAAAATACCTTGCATACCTTTTTTCAATCGAACTCGTCGAAAAAGATACTAACCAAAGTTTATCTTGTCCATATCTGAACAATAACGTCTACGAATTCCTTGTTATGATGAATAAATAATAATAATAATAATAATAATAGAAGTAATTAATTATATGGTTAAATTTGTCATCTTTCAGTTCTCTATTTTTTTTTTTTTTAAAAAGCATCAATAAGCCGGCAAGTTATATTTAGATGCTTCAAATCTTGAAATCTTTATTTGTCACTTTTTACACAATTTTTTTAAAAAAAATTCTATACAAAATTATTATTTTTATAATTATTATTTTTCTTTACGTTTTTGTCTATGGTTTGTGGATAAGAACCTTTTGCCTATATTATATATAAAAATAAATTCCATATTGCATGACGCAATTCTATGAGATAATGAACTCATAATACTCCACTTTTTCATTCAACTTTTGGACTGTTTATCTGTTTGAACATATGACACAATCTTCACCTTTGACCTATTGTGCCCTGCTTTCACGGACGAATTCAGAATTTAAAATTAATGAATTTTAATTTTTAAATATATGATCAATTTTTTACATACGTGTATATATAGTTTATATAGTTCAAATCAATAGTTCATTATTGTATAATATGTGTAAATGAATTTTATCTATTGAATTGCGATGATCATATATATTGAATCAAACGTTATTCAGTTCACTTCTTAAGTAAATTTGTGATGTTGGGTTAAATCGAACGTCGATTTTCTCTTCCCTCCCCCAACAACCAAAGATAGCCAATATGGAAAAATTGATTAATTGCTTGTTCTAATAGGATTCCTCCATTGATTCTCATTTAATGATATTTGGTGTTTTATGCATGAGTTTTAGTTAAAACCATATTATAATTAATTTCTTAGCCAATTAATAGCAAGTACTAGTTTTTTTTTTCTATGAAAAATATTGTACAATGTATTATTGGTTCATGTCTTATTCTTTTGACTAGAATATAGTACCAGATACCTTTTCTTGATTATTCAACCAAAAATAAATTGGACTATTCAAAATAATTGCAAAGCCAACGTGAAACATAACCAACAACAAAAATAAAAAAATACAATACATATGCGTGGATTAAATTTTTTTCCTTGGTTTCCCATTCACAGGGTATTGGGATACGACTAATTTGAATTCATGTATTATCCTAGTCGACTACATCAGTTTTAGTCGTACAAAATATAAAATTGTACATAAAGTAGGATTCAGTAGTCTAGTCCTAGTGTAATTCTAACTCGTCAGTTGAACCTGTTCCTTTCCATCAGCTTCCTTCAACAAGCACAACTAGGCCTAGATTGATTGATGGTTGCTTGGTCTAGTTGTAACGGCTTACCAACAGCTGTAGCTAGAGAGAGAAAAGGGTTGGAAGGAGATTAGGAAACGAGATCCACGCCATAGTCTTTGTAGTTTCCTCATCAATCTTAAAATTTACATCATAAATTAGGGTTCTCATTATGTATGAATACCCTTCTTTACACGTAATGTATAAAGTTCCTTTAGATATGAGATTGATGTAATCCTCCTTTAATTATAGTCTAATAATGATATGTCTATTCCGAAACAATCCTATTTTGCACTTGCATTGTTTCGGAATCGCCTCTCTTAGACACTGGCGGAGCCAGGATTTTTAATAAGGGGTTCAAAATTTAAAAAAATAGACATACGAAGTAACTGAAGGGGGCTCGACATCTACTATATACACTTAAAAAATTATTTTAACCATGTATAAATCATATAATTTTTCGCCGAAGGGGGCTCAATCTAAGATGGCTCCGCCACTGCTCTTAGATCATCCATTTCAGGCCATCCGTGTGCAAATTTTCCAACAGCAAGTCTTCTTTAATATTCATCTGTTCCACTTCTGATGCTGTCCATTGTATGTTAGGGATGCCATCTACGTAACTAAGTACTGATTTTGTTGGCGCCTCTAGCTAGCTAATGTCTCCTCCTCATGTGATTGTAAAAAATCTGAAAAATTAATGTCTTTAATTTATTGGATGCCTGCAAAGTTTGTGAATTATGGATGGAAACTCGGATGGATTTTGATCAGGTTAAATAAAACCTGTCTTCAAACCTGATTATTTGTTTGGTGTGGTTAAGCGAGCTCAATATTATTACCTCTTTGGTAATTTCTCTGTTAAGTTTTGTGTTTCAATGTGTTTTGATAATTTAAATTTTTATTATCATGGCAAAGGTAGATGATTTCTAGCGTCCAACTAATTCTATTAACCATGTCTAAGATTATGAGCAAGTGTCCTGAATTTATGGAGTAATTTGTTTAGTAATGCCTAATATAGTCCTGATATGTTGCTAAAAATAAATGAATATAATTGTTGATGTTGTTTACGTATAACATAAATAATCACTATTCCCTTTCAATTATCTCTTTTAGATTGTTTACTTTCCAAATCACTGTCCTTCGTTTCCTGTCCGTAAACAATGTGTGTCTCTTTGTTCTTTTCTTTGTTTATTTTCGGCTAATCCTTATTGTTTATTTTCTTTTTCTCGCATTCGAGTCTACTTTAGACTCCATCCTTACATTTCGGTTGGGCTACGAAAGCCTAATCTCTTCTTCCGAGTCACTCCCCCCACTGTTGAGATAAAAGGGGGGTAAGCAGGTGGAAGTGAAGTCATTTAGGCTGTATACGGATGGTATACACGGAAAAGGGTCAAAATATGACCCATATACAACAATATACATTTGCTGTATACACAGGTGTTTGGGAGCAAAAAGCCCAAATCTTCTTGTGCAGCAGTCCTAAAATGACCAAGTAGCAACCCCCCACACAAAGGGTCCAACAGATTTGGCCCAAATTTGGGCATTTTCTTGGTTCTTCCTATTATTTAACGTAGCCGCGCTTCGCACGAGTGTTGAAATATGTGTATTAGAATCAACTTTCTTTTCGATTAATTATATGTTCACTATATTAAATTGTTTGATCTTATAAGTATCTCTTAATTTAATTGTAGGGAGAAGTGTTAAAGATATCCCTCAATTTTGTTTAATAGCTGGCTGTACCCTCAGTTATACAATCCGGTCATTCATACCGGCCATCATCTACAAACTTGTGATATGTACTCTTCAATTGGATAGAAAATCCTAAATCAAATGAAATTACCAATTTTAAAAAAGAAATAATCCATCATCCAATCTTAATTCATATCCGACCTCTAACTATATTAACCCAAACAAATTAAACGCATGCCCGATTCGTCTAAGTTTATCTTGCAATGAGTAGTAATGATAGTCATGGCCGCACTTGAACATAATACAAGTTCATTATATTTTAGTATTTAAATAAAATAAAATGAAAAATGTCTTTTATCCTCCATTAAAATGGAATATGAAAGGCAGGCCGTGTTATTTCATTATTATGTAATATGAAAAGGTTATCTAAATATTGACAAACTCATAATCACATATTAGGCTAATTTATTTGAGTAGAAGTAATATCAAAATAAGTTACTATTACTTATCTTTTTAGACAAATAAGGAGTTCTCGATATTTCCCACTTATCTTGCATAGACACTTGTTTAACTAAAATCCCAATTAGTTGCCATACCTTCATTTGTGTTGTCTTCTTAGTTAAGTCCAAATTGATTCCGAGTGTTTATAGGTATTTGTAAACAGTGTTTCTCTGTGTGGCTTTAGGTCTAACGCATCTCTTCTCATTGTGTTTGAAGTTATATCATAGTTAATCTCGAAGTCTACAATCTTATTATAGAGTCCATCTATCTGCATATTTGATTATTAGTTGCTTGAAAGTTGATTATCACTTTCCGAATATATATGCTTGCTTTTGTGTCGCAGCCTTTCACAATCTAGGACAATTCTATCTTATGCAAAGAAAACTGGAACAAGCTCGCGGTGTCTATGAGGCAAACATTTTCAGACTCTTAATTTGTAGTGTTTCCATCTCAAACATATGCTTGTATTATGCATTGAAGGACTTGAATTGGATCCAAGTATGCTGTCATTTTACATTTTCTTTTTGGAGTCACATTGGTGTATATGGATTTCGTTGCTATACCACCTTCTTGCCATGATATCCTGAGTACATGAATTTTGCAATATATTTACTTCACTTGTTGCTATTAAAATTTCTAAATATTGATAAAGAGGCGTGTCTTAGGGGAGGCTCATCCAGACTATGCTGATACCGTGTATCATCTGGGAACAGTAAGGCCACAGTTTCTGCTCCACTTCATCTTCATATAGTTCTGATGGTCTGCATAAAAGTATACTTCCAGATACACCCTAAGTTTGGGGTACAACAGGCCAACACTTATATATTGGTTACAAACAGCTTATAACCAGTCTAAAATGGATAACGTTTCAACTCCAAGTAAACAAGTCAAATACCAAATATAGCTAATAAACAATTATCCAGAGGGACACACCATTTTGTTCATGGACTTTGTTACTTGACTATCATCCTCTCTATCTCTTGTTAGGATATGGGTTTATTCCACAATGGATGGAGTAATGCCCTTACAAGAGATCTCCTTCTGCCTCTTATGCAAGATCTCTAATCAGTCCTTTTCTTCCCCTACAGTTCTATATGCATTTCCTTTGTTAAAGTCTTGTTTTATCTTTAATATCTTATTCTAGTTAAAATATAATATTGCACCTAAAGCTTTTGGCTTGTGCATAGTACATTCAATGTATATGATTTATGTTTCCTCTCTTTCACTTAATCCTTTTTTGATAGCTTTTCCTTTTTGGTCACCCTAGTTATTCAACAGTTAGCATCTACATTTATACGCTGGCTAATTTGAAAATGTAGACACAAGTAAATTTTGATATGACAATGCATATAATTTCTAGGGGCTCTCCCAAAATTTGAAACCACTTCTGCTGATGGGCAGTCTTTTCTTGTGTAGTCTGTCATTATATTTACTGACAAGAGAATCCCACTCCACTTCCAGGTGCTGTCTCTTCAGGGGAAATACAAGGATTCAGAGGCTCTGATTCGGATTTTGGAGGTCCCTAAATTTGTTACACCATTTAACCAAGGTTATGCAAATGTTGCTTGTGCATACAGTGAAAACCATTGAGGTTACTCTCGCTGGGTACAGTTGATCTAGCTTAAAGTAGTCCATACGAAGGGATAGAGCACTATTTCTTTTGTCAATTCTGTATGATTGAGACTTAAACTTTTGTGGTGGACAATTCTGTATGATTGATTAAATGTTGCAATCTGAATATGTCCTCCTAACAGCTATGCTTGTAATTATTCTGAAAAAGACTTAATAAAGTGTAGAAAGAGCAAAATGACCTGGTAACGTAAGCTAGATATTTTCCTTCTGTTTCTTAATAATGCAAGTAACTCTATCAAAACTTAGCCCAGATTCATTCCAACTTTTTGCGTAGATAACTGATTCTCTAGCCTGTTATAGTTTCAATACTTTAGAATGCCATCTGAAATGCGACTATTCTTCATGTATTTTGTTAGTAATTCAACAATTTGCATCTTAGCGGATCCAAGGAGAAAGCATGTGACTTGTACACTAAGGAAGTTTCTTGAAATGAAAATTGTCATTCTCTACATTAGGGTATAGGCATTGGAAATGACTTTTTTTTCTATAGTTGGGGGTTCCTATTTTATTTTCTTTTTCTTTTAAGGAGCTTGTCGATCTCTCTGTTTTCGTCCTTTACTCATATCTTACAGGGTTGGAATTCTTTAGAGACTGTAATCGCAGCTGAACGCCTGGCCTTGACCCTTCAGTCGCTAGGAAACTTGAAAGAAGCTCAAGAGCTTTTAAAGAGGTGAATCCTCTACCCCAATTAATTAGTGAGTAAGGTGGATGCTTTTAAGATTCTGATCAAGCATGACATGATAAAAAAAAATTTGGAGCAGGTGTCTTGATACCCAAAGAGCTTTACTCCCTGAAAACAACGTTCAGGTTTCTCCTCTAAATCCTTAACATCATAATACTAGCAATTCAAGATGATTATATTATCTGTTGATTTTACTACGATGAATTCTATGTAATTTCCCTTATTTCCTTCTTCATTAATAGATAGCTGCAAATTTGCTACATCTTGCTAGAGTTAAAATGCTCGACTCCAGTAAGCACAATAAGAGTAATGTGGCTGAGCTTGATATGGCAAAAGATCTTTTAAGCAACTCATTTATTAGTCTTCGCTTAGGTTTTCATCTTACATTTGTCTGCTAATATCATTTCTTTATAGTTAAAGGTATATTTGTTTTTGTCAAAGTTCAGTTTGAAATATCTCTTGATTTTGTCAGTATCCCTTGTGATTTCTCTTTGAGATTCATCATATTTTGTGCTTAACTTAAACAAAAGTGGAGGAATACCTGTTCCGTTGTGCGCATCATACAATCACAACACTCTCAAATCCCAAGCAATATTGACTAGCTTTACATTGACCGTCCATATACTGCAATCCTTCTTATCTTGATTCGGAACCGAAAATGTGAGCTACCTTACCCAGGTAAAGTTGCATGACCGTACCAATATATATTTTTGATAAGATAATAATTGTAGATATTTAGGTATAACAGTATATATAAGAAGTAGAGAATCTACCCTAGAATATGGTTCTCTGAAAGAGACACAATTATCCAAAAATTTACAAGGCACTAGGGGTCGTTTGGTAGAGTGTATTAGCAAAAATAATGCATGCATTAATTATATGTATTAGTAATCCCTTGTTTGGTGCATTTTTTCATGGTATACACTCTATTGTGTATTGAGGAGTGTATTACTAATACCTAGAAATCCATGGTATTAGTAATGCAAAGGATTTAATGCATGCATTAGTATGGTTAAAGACTCAATTACCCCTCAAAAGTACTTTTATATCTTTTCCACCATAATTGTGAAGGATACTTTTGTAAATAAATATTTTTATACAATGCATACTATTTTTAATACACAAAACCAAACAATGCATAATAAATAATCTATGCATAACTAATACAAGTATAACTAATACATGCATATATTACTAATACACTCTATTGGATATTATTTTTATACACTCTACCAAACGACCCCTAAATACTATTTCCTATTAGAAGAAGAATATTCTACTCTTTCAAAGACTATCTTATCGTTTTCTCTCTGGACTACACACCTAAGTGTCAAGAGGGCTATATCCCGTGCACCACAACTTCTTCCCTTATTATTTTGATTTTTTTATGACAAGGGAAACCCGCAGTCGCTACACTTTGTGTGCGCACAGGGTAAAACCCCCGCTCCTATGCAATAGCTTGCAAACCACATAGGTGAGGTAACCCGCACTAGGCAAACCTGGTACGACTAGATCGACCCAGAAGGCAAACCCCTTGCTTTTTGCTGACAGGGAGTTTCGAACTTGATACCTCCAACATGGAAGTCCCAAGTCCAAACCACTAGGTCGCCAGCCCAAAGGGTAAACCCTTTAGAAGTGTAGCTGAATGTCACATCTTTAGCATTGGCTGGAGTTGGCTATGCTGATCAAGTTCGGCACCGACAATCATAGATGGCATGCTTCCATGCTATGTGAAAATATATGCTCTACATCTTCTTCCAATACACTTTCTGCTCCTCCATTTATCATGATTCATCTGTTTGTACAATTACAAGGTGAGGTTTCAGAATTTGTCCATTCTCAGTATTGCAGGTTTCTGTTTGAACCTCAAGTCTGAAAAGAGTTCCATGTATCAGTAGTGGATGAACTCTTATTTTATTTCTCACTTTCTTCTGGCATTGTTTAGCTTCTGTAGGTTAATCAAATTATGGTTCTTTTGACTCATCTGAACTAAGTAGAAATTGCTCAAACTATACGTTACCAATCTTCTTATTTATTGTGTAATTGGTAGCAAGAAGTTTAACATGTTTTTCTGTGTCAAAGGAAATGATTTGCTCAATGCAGTTTACAATTGAACAAAAATTTGAGATAATTCTTTCCCGAGGAATTTTCTTTTTACTCAGGATAACACATCTCTGTCTGATGAGTGTGATATTTTGCCCCATCTCGGAGTCACTTTAAGCTTCCCTTTGTAAGCTGGTCCCACAAGCTTGTGCATTATCAATATTGGTGACAACTTTCCTTAGTCAATTGTTTTTCATAATTGTTGATTGTAGTGTGGCTCGAGGAAACCTGGTGCGTTCCGTGAGAGAGAAAGGAAATAAACAGTCTTACGGAGAATCTGTGACAACAGTAAGGAGCAGGCAATCAGCACTGATTATCCTGGCCAGTTCCCATTATTGATTGTTTAAGATGTTAAAGCTGTTTGATCCTTTGTTGCTTTTCTTTTTGTGAAGTAGAGGCATATAAATATATGGTACTCCTTTATTTGGATTCAATAACATACAGCTATGGTTTAAACTAGCAGCCAAAGACGCCAACGTCTTGTTGGGTCCCTATCTTGTAGGAAGCAGTTTTTAGCAAATTATGTCTTCCAATCCTCTCAAAACTCTTCTAATTTCTTTAATTTCCTACTATCAGGCTGCCTAAATTAATGTCCAGGCATCTATAGAATTCCTAAAATGGGAAAATGTGTTCATTTAATCTGTCTTTGTACTGTAGCTTAACTGACTGATCACTAGCGCCCTTTTTTGAAAGATGATTTTTCTTAAACTTCTACTGCTTAAATTAGCTTTATTGTGGATTTCCCTGCAGTTGCAATCGTTGATTCTCTTTCATTGTTAGAGATGAAAAAGCTGGAGCTTGAAGATTCAAAGTTTAGGTTATATCATGATTTCTTACATTAACAATCCTATCTGTTTCTCTTAAATATTTCAACGTTCAAACATGATGAAACTGATTTTTGACTGCAGAAACAGGACCCTTATAACTCTGAGGCCGAGAGTGCTCTTCGTGGATGCATTTCTGCATACAAGGAGGTATGAGAAGTTCAGTTTTATATTGGTCAGTAAGTTTGCAATTGTTATTTAGAATTACGGGTGCTTTTGCCAGGTTTCCAATTAGTTGAATGATCGTATGTGACTTTGTTTTCATGATCTTGTGGCTTGATTAGTTATTACCTTTTATTCTTGGTTCTTGCAAGTCGCACCACATGAGAGAATAGAATACACCAAATGGGAAGTCCCAAGGATTCGTTGAGTAACTTCTGTTTCTATAAATCTCTGGATATATTTTCCTTGGATGAAGTCACAATTTTCTTTGAACGATGAATGATAGGAAAAGGGAGCGCTTTACCCCCCCTAAAGTAGGATTTCCTGGCGTTAATCTAGACTAGTTGGGCCACAAAGCGGGTACTAGACACCGAGTGGGAAACCAATGTTGTGAAAAGCCAAAAAAAGCACTAAGGCGAGGCGCAAGCACTGTGCTTTTATGCTCTGAAGCGAGTCGCTGCTAAAAAGGCGAGCGCTTCAGTAGGCGAAGCAAAGGCGACAATTTTATAAAAAAACTTCTGTATAACACACTCGTCTGCTGCGACTCAAACATTTCCCTATGTATATGATGTATATCTTTCTTATAGTTTTAGTTATTATTTGTTGTTTGTGCAGTTTGTAAATGAGAAGTCATTGTCTGATTCTCCTGGAGTAAAACCTGAATACCTCTTGTGCTTTGAAACATCTAGTTGATCTGTTAAGTGATAACAGAACAACGAGAAAAAGATCGATCCAGCAATGCTGCTTTACAAGAGTTGAAAGATGAAATTAAACGTGTTGAAGTTGAACTCTCGAAGAAAGGAGGGCGTAGAAGTTAGCTACTTGATGGCGTAAGTCCATAGCAATCAAGAAGTGCAGAGATAAATGCTTCAACTCTATAAAGACATTGAGGCCACTTTGTAATAGTTGTAGGAGGAAGTAAAACGAAAAATAGGACAAAGAAAAAAGGGAAGATTGCGTAGCCTCGGTCTGAAAAGAGTTGGGGTCGGTTATATGAATCTCCATTTCTTCGGTTTTACTGTAGTTTTTATGTTTTAATAAAAATGTGCCATTTAATTATTTTTAAAAGAATATCTTCTTATTTATACTGCATTATATTGTTAGAGTCTTGCCTTTTTTGCTACTTGTAATAAGATGTAACATGTACATGAGTCCACAATCTCTTCTAGTAGTACTTGGGTTCGAGTTCCGAGAATGAATTTTAGTAGAGACTATGAGCAACGAGTGAGTTACAGGTTCATCTGCGGGTTCATCTGAATTCGATATCATTACCTCAAAAGCTTTCATTTGAATTCCAAACTCGAACTTAAAGTTGAAATTTTGAATCGGTCTTTATTAGTACTTTTCTCTTAATCGGGCTTTATGTGACATGAATTTTGATTAGTATTTGTTGGTGCTTAATTGGTGCCGTTGATTTGATTTTATTCATAATTATAAATTAGCTAACTAGTCAAAATTCCTAACATAATTATTAAAAACATCTACACTTTAAAATAATTATTAAAAATGTCAAAATGTCAATATTTTGGCAAATAAAGTGTATCCTAATATGATTCATTTACCTTCCTTTTATTTCTCAAATTGGGCCCACTTTTTGACTCTTTTACGTGTGAAAGAAAAAGAATAAAAGACTTCATTACCCACTTTTCTCTCTGTAATTTTTTTTACCCAAATTCTATCATTTCTCTTTCTCTCAAGATTTCTTTCATTATTCCATATCCTCAACTGACTTAAACCTTGCATTTTTTAAATCAAAATCATCCATTTTTCTGAGAAATCTTAGAAATCATTCAAAAGATTTTCAACCTTTGTCGAAGTATTGAGATACAAAAGTATTTTCTATGTTTTGTATGTTAGATCTGGATCTGGAAGAAGTACCAGATGAAGAAGTGTCATTTTTGAAGTGTCAATATTTGGATAAATCATTCAAAAGTATTGAATTGGATCTGAAAGAAGTGTCAGGTAAAGAAATGTCATTTTTGAATGTCACTATTTGGATAAATCATTATTTTTTGAATGTCAATATTTGGATAAATCATTCAAAAGTATTGAATTGTTTAATTTTTATTTTTTTTGTATGTTGGATGCTTAGAATACAAAATAATTCAGAATCATATTTAGTAGATATTCTATAAATTAGACATTGAATATTATATATTTTTGGAATACATAACATATAAAAAATACATGTTTTGTCATGAAATACAATTGTTTTTTTGAAATACAAGTTTTGATTGTTACTAAGATTGTAAATTTATACATTTTGATGACTGGAATACAAATTTTGTTGAAATTTTAAGAAAGAATATACGTTTATGAAAAATATACAAACTAATATTGTATCCTTTCTGAATGAGCACGAATTTTCACATATGTGTATGGATACAAATATGCTTCTTAAATAACTACGAATCCATTTGGTATACCTATTGAAATGAATACTAACTATTAAAAAAATACAAATTCCATTATACAAACCCAAACATGAAAACCATAATGAATACGAATACACATATCATACACATTGATGTTGCACCGTAATTTTACTAACCTTTAGAAAAATCACTTTTTGAAATGTTCTAAGTATAAAACATTTTAAGAAAAATACTTAGAAAAGAGTCGCCACTTAATTTTTTAAAGAAATTAAGAAAACTTATAATTTTCAAAGATTTAAACAGAAAAAGTCATTTGAAAATACCAAAGAGGGTTCGGGGTTCAATTTACACTTCGAGAAGGATTTAAACATTCGAAGTGTCTGCTAACATGCGGTTGACCTACGACTTGACTATAAATATTTGACTATTTTTTTTAGAAAAAATAATGATTTAACATAAAAAATAATAACTTACAATATTTGATTAACTTTGAGAAAATAATTAAATAAATGACACATTTTTTATTATTTTCTATGTTTTTAGAGAAAGGGACCTAAAAATGAAACATTTGAGTTAAATACAAGTGATTAGAATTTTAATAAAACTAGATAATTAAAATTTATTTAATTCATTTTTGAAATAAGAATTTAAACCAAATTAATAAATTTAATCATGAGACTATTTTAAATCAATTGATAAATAAAAGCTTTGCCTAACATTTGAGGAAAAATAACTAAATAAAAAGAACATTTTTTAGTTCATTTGAGAATAAGCTTAACCATTTTAAAGTAAATAAAATGATTAAATGAAGAGGCGTTAAAACATATCTTTTTAAGAACAAAAGATTTAATTTAATTGAAATTATAAAATTTTGACCAATATTTGATGAACACAAAAACATGAAATGTATTGAAAGTAAACCAACACAAAAAAAAAAAAAACTCATCTTTTGGGGAATCTAATTAAGTTAATTAAAATAAATTATGATTAGAGTTAAATAAAACTAGTTAGACACAATCAAAACAATTAGGAGAGTAAAACGGATAATGAAATTGGGCCCCTTCTTGGGCCAATTTAGCTACAAGTTATTGGGTTTTAACCCAATCCCGTTTTTGTATACACCGGTTGTATATTAGTGTATATCAGCATGTATATCAGCTTTCTCCGTGTATTTTCTGCTTCCGAACACCTGTATCTTACCTCGTCTCTGTATTTTCGCATTTTTGACCTGTAATTCGCTGTATAATGAGTGTATACTGCTGTATACAGCCCCATTCTGGGCTTTTTGAATTAATTTCCAGCAGCATTTTGGAGCTCTGGAACCTGTAACACCTTCCGAATATATAGGGGGCTGACTCGAGAAATAGGAAAAGCAAAGATCGAACCTTTATGGCTCATCTCGAAGATGCAAGAGAGAGGTCCATCATGGACTCGAAAGGGGTGAGCTCATACAAAGAAAAAAAGAAAAAAAAAGAGCAAAGTAAGCAATATATGACTAAAGGAATATGGATTTGAACATAATTTTCAACCAAATTAAACACGAGAGGGATCAACAAAACTAATGACTATTTTAATAAAATGGGTAACACACTATTTAATGCACATACAAAGGCAATATTTTGTTCCTTTTAGCCAAATTGAAGAAATTGATACAAAATGCAGTGAACTAACTATGTTGTAAAGAAGAAAAAAAAAATGTGAATGGGGCAGCACTGATCCGGGCAAAGGTGGTAAACATCAAGACACGGATTTAAGAAAAAATAAAACATCTATGAATTGTATGAAGAGAAAACCAATGGGTATTTGATTTTAGAAAGGCTAAAACACTTAGATATTTGAATAAGATGACTATTATCCAGGAACTAGCCATGGCAAATTATACCAAATATTAACCACAAATCTAAGGCACCACACCAAAACAAGGAAAGATTGAATTTCAACAGAAACCATAAACATTTTATGCAAAAAAAATGTATGACATTTAAGCATGGATAAGGAAGCGAATTAACACTAGCAACTCTAACCAAAGAATAGAAAAAATAAAATGAAAATGGCATGTTTGTTCTAAGTGTGAAAATCGTGGCAACTCATATATAAGAGACATATGGAACAAAACATTAACGATCACTGCTTGGCACATTCAAACGAGCCCAACGAGCATCACGTGAATACCAACACTTCAAAAAAAACAAAATAAGGTGCTACAAATGGGTATGAACCAGACATGGCCATGGACTAATTTTATTCCAAATTATCCTTCAGGAATCTGCCAAATGCAAGATATATATGATCAATACATGATGTGATATAAGTGAGTGGATTTTTTTTTTTTTTAAAACTAGATATGGACAAGATTTTGAACATGCTTTAAAGAATGGAAACCATGTATCCACATTAAAGATGCAACAGCATAACACATAACATGACAACAAACATTATTTCAACAATGAGAATAAGGTGGTAACATGGCGCTTAATAAATAAATAGACTAAAACTTGAAGCAAGCATCACAACCACGAGTCCGAGAAGACCCCCCACAGACTCGAATGACATTAGCTCATCTCGGAAACGAAATACGCATCACAAATTTCAGAGAAAAGAAAGATATCACTTAGACTCACAAATCAAATACGGGTATCTTCGGAATACTACATCATTTCTACACACTGAACTCAAAGTGAACAAAAGGGATACGAGTTATTTACCTTTTAAGAAGCAGAGAACTGAGACAACGAGCAGGGGAGCGATTTCCACGATTCTCCTACCACACTAGTTCAAACTCGAGCAGACAAAGGGAAACGAATAAAATCTAAACCAAGTGACCTTTTGTAAGCTATTTTCGTATGTGAAATCTAGCCCTCAAAATCCAATCTTTTTTCTTTTCCTTTCTCTTTCCCCCTATCCACTTCCCCTCTGTTTTGGATAACAAGACTAGTATCTCTGCCCTCAAACTCCAATCTCAAAAAACATGTCCCTTATCACTTGAGCATGGAGAGCTTTTCATAGGGAAGATTGAGGCGATTTAGGGGGTAAAATCTGTTGAGAAAATTCAAAATATTTTTGAATTTCTTCCCTCTTTTTCAAAGGCAAACAGTGGAAGAGATTTGGAAATCCCTGAAAAAGGGGAAAAGGGACGATTGGACGTTTACAGGTGCCGCGAATTGGTGGGATTTTCTGAGTTTTGCTGGGATTTTTCGCTGGATTTGCGTTTCTGGGAAGAAGACGTTGTACATGGGTCTTTTGGTACACGTATTGTTGTTGTATGTTGAAGTCTGGTGGGCTGTTGGTAAGTTTAATTAAAAATAAGGAATGGGAAGTGGGTTTGGGCTGAATTGGGTCACTTTAAAATGGCCCAAAATGGTCTTACAAATGAGTTAGGGTAGGGCTAGATTTGGAATACAAAAATGGTCACAAGAATTACAATAATGGCCATTGGGAATTAAGAAGTTAGCCAAATTTAGTTAATTTAGAGAATTTGACTAAAATTTATTATAAGATGAACTAATATTGATTAATTAACGAGCTTCTTAATTTCTACTAAATAAAATAATTAACTTACCTATAAACTAATTAACTCAAAAATATAAACTATTGATTAACTAAACTAAAACCAAATATTCAAATAAAATTAAAACTTTTTTGAGATGATTTTCAAATATTCATAAAATATACTAATTATATACATAATTATGTAAAACATATATATTATCTAAAAATTATAAAAAGGTGACAAACTATTTAAAATAACTTGCAAACTATTTTATTTATTTATTTATCTTTGAAATTTTTATAAAACTAATTATTTTTTTTAAATCATTTGAAAATTGGAGAAGCCCAATGATTAATTTATATTGTGGAGGGTCAAAACTGGGTGTCAATAGCTGTCCCTCGTTTGACTCTGGATTGATGAAAGAAATTCGAGGCAAATGAAATTGACGACTCCAATTTTGACCGACCACATCTTCATCTTTAGGAAAAAGATTTTGGTACGGGCTTTAGGAATTATGGCCGAACCTTGGTATCAGGTATCCTACATATCTCAGGCTATATGAGAATTCAAGTCACTTGTAGTTCGATATGCTTGATTTAGCGCATGATTTTGAAGGACTCAAAAGCTATCCCGATACCGAATTATGAAGAGACCGGAATGCTCAAGAATAAGATTTAAGAGAGAATGTAGGAATACAACCGAGTTTTCAACACTGATCCCGCCTACATATCCCTCAACTTAGGGAATCAGGCTGCTTGTAGTTCAACTCAATCGGTTGAAAAGGAAATCTATTATGCAAGATAACCTTTGGTTCTGGAAGAGCGACAAAATAAGTCGAGTATGAAAAGGAGGCTTGCAACCTCTTAGCCTTGAATGTGGCATGCTTCACACCCATAAATAAGAACTCACACGGACATAATTTTCAAAGCTCTTGGTGCATTGTCACTTGGACTGGAAATCTACTTCCGGTGGAGACCAAAAAATTTCCAGATCCGAAACTGAAACCAGGAAACCTAGAGAAAACCCACATGCCTTCTGATATGAGTGTGGTTTGATTGTGGTGGAAGTTGCTCCTCAGCTCGCGTCCTAAGAGTTTGACATTCCTCTTTGGACTATATCCCAGTTCGCTGCTAAGAAAAGGTTCCACGTTGTGCTGCATCCATTTTGATGTCGTTCGCACCGTGTTGACACTTAATTGCTCTACTTGGACATTCGACGTCAGCCTCTTCTATTCTGACGTAAAGCAAATAAAGCTCGTATTTTGTATTTGTAATATAATTTTCAATGTACTCTTCTTTTGATGACAAAATAATAAAATAGGCAGATGTAATATGTTGATAGTTCTCTTGATGTCGTTGTTGATGGTTCTCTTGATATTGTTTTTGCACATGAAAATGATGCAGCTGATGTTGATTTTCTTGCGATGCATGACTTTTCCCGCGATACATGAGGATAATGCTTACTTGAAAAATACAGATGATGCTTCTTTGAAAATCGTAGATGATGGTGTCCTTTCTGCGATGCATGAAATTTTATTTTTTTTTTTTCGATGCATGATTCTCCCCGCGATGCATGACTCTTCCCGCAATGTATGAATCATTTTCCCACGATGCATGACTTTCTTTCTCGCGATGCATGACTTTCTTTCTTGCTATACATGAATTTTTTCTTCGCGATGCATGACTTTTCCCGCAATGCATGACTTCTTTCTCCGCGATGTATGAATCTTTTCTTGCAATATATGAATCTCTTTCCGCAATGCATGAATCTTTTCTGGCGATGCATGACTTCTCCCGCAATGCATGAATCTTTTCCCCGTGATGCATGACTTTTCACACGATGCATGAATCTTTTTCAGCGATGTATGACTTTCTTTCTCGCGATGCATGAATTTTCTTTCGCGATGCATGAATCTTCTCTTGCAATGCATGAATCTCTTTCTGTGACGCCTCCCTGATACGGAACGAAGATAATGCTTCACCGAGCAACATAGGTGATCTTCTGAGTATCTTTTGGATGAAGGTATCATCTCAATCGACAATATAAATAAAAATGACCCTCGGAGTAGTGGTATCATCTCATTTGACGATACGGTATAAATGACTCTCCGGGTAGCGGTATTGCCTCATTCAACAATGCAATATAAATAACCTTTAGAATATTATCACATCTAATGATACAATGTAGATAAACGCCTTCCAAGTATCTTTAGTTGCTGAAAATAAAAATATTGCTCTCTTCGTGGTTTTCATTTATTTTTTTCACTCCGAACATAATTGTATGTTCATTATGGACTTCGCCTTGTTGGAAATTCGAACAAAATGATGTTATTCATATTTCCAAATCTTTGGTATAAGAAGCATAAAATACTTTCTGCATCCACAGAAAAATTGTCAATTTTAGGGAGCTCTTCGCCCGTTTGACTTCTCCACATTCATTGAATGGTGGAATATGCTGATTTCGAGGTAAACCTATAGACCTGCACCCATAGAAAAATTGTTAGTTTGAAAACGAATTGATCTGTGTCGATCTCTTTGATTGTCTGCTCCTTGTCTTGCTATCTCCGATTGATTTTTCCGATCTCCCGCCTCTTGATAGGTGAGACAAAATATATTTATGCAAAAATAATTTAAACATGAAAGAAAAAGTTTTAAGAAAAATTAGGTTTTCCATATAAAAAGTAATATTTGGAAAAGGTCACTGCCAAGTGCCATGTCACGTCAAGCTTAATGAACGCCTTTGAAATTGATGCCTCGAGGTCTATCTAATTATTTGTCGGGACGTACTCAAAGTTGATCTAAATTGACGATAAACCCTGTTGAAATTTTGAGGCCATCCTCAAAATTTCTGTCCCAGTTAACTGTCTTGGCTTATCATTAACCGTTGGTGAGTAAATAATGGAATTTTTGAGATCCTCTCAAAAATTCTGTCCTAATTGCAAATCTCAAGTAACTTCGGTCTCGACTTTGTTGGGGAGATCTTCTCCTCGAGAATTTTTGAGTCCCCCTCAAAAATATATCCCAGTTTCTTTTGTAAAGAGAAATAGAAATATTACGGGAGATATGACCGAGTCGTTGTGGCGCCTACGTATCCTGTAGAGGCAGGAATCAGCAAGACAATATTAGTTCTTTTTTATTCTTCTGAAGTGCCTTTGCATAATCCCTTGTGATACTTATTTTCTTCTCATCTTTTTGTAGGGAATTGTTAATGGGAATCAAGAAGTGGAAATTGCTAAGGAAATTGTTAATGATAATGAAGAACTGGAAATTGCTCCGAATCAGCAGGACAATGTTAGTTCATTTTTATTCTTTTAAAGTGCCTTTGCATAATTCCTTGTGATACTCATTTTCTCCTCTTCTTTTTGCAGGGAATTGTTAATGGGAATCAAGAAGTGGAAATTGCTGAGAGAATTGTTAATGAGAATGAAGAACTGAAAATTGCTCCGAATCAGCAAGACAATGTTAGTTCATTTTTATTCTTCTGAAGTGCCTTTGCATAATCCCTTGTGATACTTATTTTCGCCTCTTCTTTTTGCAGGGAATTGTTAATGGGAATCAAGAGGTGGAAATATCTGAGGGAATTGTTAATGAGAATGAAGGACTGGAAATTGCTCCGAATCAGCAGGATAATGTTAGTTCGTTTTTATTCTTCTGAAGTGTCTTTGCATAATCCCTTGTGATACTTATTTTCTCCTCTTCTTTTTGCAGGAAATTGTTAATGAGAATCAAGAAGTGGAAATTGCTGAGGGAATTGTTAATGAGAATGAAGAACTAGAAATTGCTCCGAATCAGCAGGACAATGTTAGTTCATTTTTATTCTTCTGAAGTGCCTTTCCATAATCCCTTGTGATACTTATTTTCTTCTCTTCTTTTTGTAGGGAATTGTTAAATGGAATCCAGAAGTGGAAATTGCTGAGGGAATTGTTAATGATAATGAAGAACTGGAAATTGCTCCGAATCAGCAAGACAATGTTAGTTCGTTTTTATTCTTCTAAAGTGCTTTTGCATAATTCCTTGTGATACTCATTTTCTCCTCTTCTTTTTGCAGGGAATTGTTAATGGGAATCAAGAAGTGGAAATTGCTGAGAAAATTGTTAATGAGAATGAAGAACTGGAAATTGCTCCGAATCAGTAGGACAATGTTAGTTCATTTTTATTCTTCTGAAATGCCTTTGCATAATCCCTTGTGATACTTATTTTCTCCTCTTCTTTTTGCAGGAAATTATTAATGGGAATCAAGAAGTGGAAATATCTTAGGGAATTGTTAATGAGAATGAAGAACTGTAAATTTCTCCGACTCAGCAGGACAATGTTAGTTCATTTTTATTCTTCAGAAGTGCCTTTGCATAATCCCTTGTGATACTTATTTTCTTCTCTTCTTTTTGCAGGGAATTGTTAATGGGAATCAAGAAGTGGAAATTGCTGAGGAAATTGTTAATAAGAATGAAGAACTGGAAATTGCTCCGAATCAGCAGGACAATGTTAGTTCGTTTTTATTCTTCGGAAGCGCCTTTGCATAATCCCTTGTGATACTTATTTTCTCCACTTCATTTTGCAGGGAATTGTTAATTTGAATCAAGAAGTGGAAATTGCTGAGGGAATTGTTAATGAGAATGAAGAACTGGAAATTGCTCCGAATCATCAGGACAATGTTAGTTCGTTTTTATTCTTCTGAAGTGCCTTTGCATAATCCCTTGTGATACTTATTTTCTTCTCTTCTTTTTGTAGGGAATTGTTAATGGGAATCAAGAAGTGAAAATTGCTGAGGGAATTGTTAATGATAATGAAGAACTAGAAATGGCTCTGAATCAGCACGACAATGTTAGTTCGTTTTTATTCTTCTAAAGTGTCTTTGCATAATTCCTTGTGATACTCATTTTCTCCTCATATTTTTGCAGGGAATTATTAATGAGAATCAAGAAGTGGAAATTGCTGAGGGAATTGTTAATGAGAATGAAGAACTGGAAATTGCTCCGAATCAGCAGGACAATGTTAGTTCGTTTTTATTCTTTTGAAGTGCATTTGCATGATCCCTTGTGATACTTATTTTCTCTTTTTCTTTTTGCAGGGAATTGTTAATGGAAATCAAGAAGTGAAATTGCTGAGGGAATTGTTAATGAGAATGAAGAATTGGATATTGCTCTGAATCAACAGGACAATGTTAGTTTATTTTTATTCATCTGAAGTGCCTTTGCATAATCCCTTGTGATACTTATTTTCTCCTCTTCTTTTTGCAGGAAATTGTTAATGGGAATCAAGAAGTGGAAATTACTGAGGGAATTATTAATGAGAATGAAGAAATAGAAATTGCTCCGAATCAGCAGGACAATGTTAGTTCGTTTTTATTCTTCTGAAGTGCCTTTGCATAATCCCCTGTGATACTTATTTTCTTCTCTTCTTTTTGTAGGGAATTGTTAATGGGAATCCAGAAGTGGAAATTGCTGAGGGAATTGTTAATGATAATGAAGAACTGGAAATTGCTCCGAATCAGCAGGACAATGTTAGTTCGTTTTTATTCTTCTAAAGTGTTTTTGCATAATTCCTTGTGATACTCATTTTCTCCTCTTCTTTTTGCAGGGAATTGTTAATGGGAATCAAGAAGTGAAAATTACTAAGGTCATTGTTAATGAGAATGAAGAACTAGAAATTGCTCCAAATCAGCAGGACAATTTTAGTTCGTTTTTATTCTTCTGAAGTGCCTTTGCATAATCCCTTGTGATACTTCTTTTCTCCTCTTCTTTTTGTAGGGAATTGTTAATGGGAATCAAGAAGTGGAAGTTGCGGAGGGAATTGTTAATGATAATGAAGAACTAGAAATTGCTCCGACTCAGCAGGACAATGTTAGTTCATTTTTATTTTTCTGCAGTGCCTTTGCATAATCCCTTGTGATACTTATTTTATCCTCTTCTTTTTGCAGGGAATTGTTAATGGGAATCAAGAAGTGAAAATTGGTGAGGGAATTGTTAATGAGAATGAAGAACTAGAAATTGCTCCGAATGAGGAGGACAATGTTTGAAGCATGCATTGATAATTCTTTCATTTAGAAGTCTTTTTAACCAGTGCACGCGTTAGAACCTGCCTTGTTGCTACTTGCCGGACCAAGGAGGTAATCAACAAGAAAGGAATTATCAACATAGATTTAGTGTGATACTATCAAATAGGCTAGTGTCGATTGGTGCGAAGTAATAATTAAGCCAAACATCGATTATGATGTCTAATATGAGGTAAAGGTAAGGGTTAGTAAATTATACACATGTAGCCGGACCAAGGTGCGGGGTGAAATTCTCTAGATGCCG
>JAJONZ010015055.1:0-22693 GCA_029582445.1 Solanum paucissectum
ATAGGCCACAATTAATATATTACAAGAAAACAATGCATTATAGATCCTAAACTATCAAGGAAGAAAATAAATTATAATTGTAGTCGTGTTCACGCTATCAAGATGTATTGCAATGTATTATTCTAACTTAAAAATCACAGCTTCCAGTCCGATGATTCCAAGATAATAACACGAGCATTATGAAAAATATATAATTTACCCCATTTAAGCAAGAGAACAATGTAAGGAACAAAATAAGAAGGGGATGAACACCTTATGCAAGTTTAGTCCTTTGCAGGACTCATGCTAAATCAACAGAAGATTTTAATTGGTATTCAATTATTCATGCAGCAAATTAAGGACTTAAACCGGATATATGATGAGTAGAGAAATTTAATGGAAGGCTACAAACTCAAAAGGGAAATATTGTAGATCAAAGTCGGGAGTAGAGATCAAATACACTAATTACATGAGATTAGGCTAATATTCAATACTTCCTTTTCAAGAATAGTAGGACAAACACAGGGCCAAAAATAAGAGCTTCTTGAGTTCGTCAATACTTAGCTAAAAGAGATAAATTAAATAGACAAGCATTGACTACATAATTTCAAATCACCTAGCAAATTAGCTACAAAAAAAAAAAACAATACAAACTGATTCAATTTAAGATGGAACTAAAAAAAAACAAAACTGAACAAACTATAATATTTAAACGAGCATAATACCATAAATGAATCAAAGCATCATATACACAAAGAACAAAACAAAAGAAACAAAATATCACCTCTTTCGGAGCAGCGACTGGACGACAACGAGCTTGAAAGAGAGCGACTTCTCGCACAACTTCGACTCGAGCAGCAAACCAAGAATTTCAAAGTAACTTCAGACGAAACCTTTCTCAGAATTTAGAATTAGAAAAATCATTTTAAAATTTCTTGATTGTAAAGTGAATATTGTCAAAGAATCAAGCTCTAAAACCTTCTTCCCCCTCCCCTTAAACCGTGAAGACAACCGGTATTTATAGGAGAAGAGCTAGGACCAATAGGGGGGGAATTTGGTGGAAATTTCAAATTTCAAATTCGAAATTCAAGTTCTGTTTCGAGGCAATAGTGGAAGGGATGGGAAATTTCTGAAAAGGGGGATGGGCCGACTGCTGCAGGGTCTGGACGATTTCGCGAATTTCTCGCCGGATTTGTTGGGATTTTCGCGTGAAGAAGAAGCATGCGCAGGGGTCGTTTGGTACTGCTCTTGTCGTTTTGGGTTTCTTCACGTGAAGAAGAACGTGCAAGGGTCGGGTCGGGTCGATTTGGTATGTGTCTGTATTGTGGCGTATGTATTGTATTTTCGGGTATTTGGGGTTGCGGTTGTATGTTGTTGCTGGAAATTGTATTGCTGATGGGTTATTTTAGGAGAATTGGGTTGGGTTTTCTGGAAGGAGAAAGAAATGGGTTGTGTAATTGAATTGGAGAAATGGGCTGAGGGCCCAACATTTGGTCTTTCTAAAAAGGTCCAAGAAGTGGAGCAAAATATTGGTTAGATTTGATTTTGAAAAATAACCAAACAAATTGCAAATTTAGTTAAGACGAATTAATATTAATTAATTAACGAGCTTCTTAATCTTAATGAAATAAAATAACTAATTTAATTATAAACTAATAACTAAAAAAAATATGCCAACTTAGAGTAAACTAATTTAATAAAATATTCAACTAAAAAATATAATCTTTTTGAGTTGGTTTTCGATTATTATAAAATATACTAATTATATACAAAATTATGTAAAACATATATATTATTTAAAAATTATAAAAAAGTGACGAAAATAACTTGCAAACTCTATTTACTTTATTTTTCTTGAATTTTTTTTTATTTATAAAACTAATAATTTTTAAATCATTTGAAATTGGAGAAGCTCGATGATTAATTCATATTGTGGAGGTCCAAAATTGGGTGTCAACAATATATATATAAAACTAATATCCTTGGATTTGAAGTTTATATTTAACTAATTTTAGAACTTTTCGTGCTAGGCAACTGAGGAAGCTCAACATCTAAAAAAATTGATACAAGACTATAGTGCTTCTTTCATCAAAGTAGGAGATAAGGTTGGTGCTTCTAAATTTCTAAAGTTCTACAATTGTTTTTAATAATGTGTTTGTGTCCATCTAGTATTGATACTTAGCTTTAATTTTGTGATAATTTTTTTGTGTCCATTGATTGTTTGTTAAGCATAAGTACCAACACTAGTTGATCCTATTGACGACAAAATTGATTTTCTTGCAAAATCGATTTGTGTCCATCTAGTGTTAATATTAGGCTTTAATTTAGGAATAATGTGTTTGTTTAGCATAAGTCACTACTACAAAAGAGGGCTTTAGCGGCAATAAAAAATAACATTAGTGGCCTTAACAATTGCCGCTATATTCTTTACCGGCCATTGATCTTTAGCCGGCAATTTAGGCGTCGGCAAAGCCTTTGGCTGCCTTTCTTACAAAAGCTGCTAAAGGTAAGAGTTATGTTGATGAAATTATTAATCTTCCATTGGTAGAAAATTCTGCTTTACACCTTCTACATAAGCAACTAGAACTAGTTTAAAAGCTCCATAAAATATTTTTATTGCATTATGATAAATGATAATATAGTTTGCTAGTTTGTCTGCCTTAACTTCTCATCTATATTCTTTCCTTTCATTCTTCTCTTCTATCACTTCTTTGTTATTTGATACCAATGATGAGGTATCAAATTTCACTTTGACTAGATGTTTTTAATATTTGGATAAAATCAAAAGTTTATTCTGATCTTTGAAGACCTTCACAGAGACAAAGTAATGAGTTGCAAACATTATTTTTAACATTTTCGCCACTCAAACTCCTTTAGTGATTGTATGAAGCAACAAGCCTACCAAATTGAAAACATGTACTAGGAGTTTTTACAATTAATGGAATAAGACATCCCTAGCAAGACACACTAAATGACCAACTAACAATAAAATAAAAATTAAGAGTACGTCATACCTGGATAAATAATTCAAAAATAGTTAAATTCATATTTGAGTTGTGGTAGATTCAATCAAGACCATAAATATGCCTCAATGACACTCAAAAAAAATTTGAGAAATTATGAGATAACATCTACATTAGCAAACAGAGAAATAAATTTATAAAACAATATAGGAAGTAGAGGAGAAAGTGATTCAATCAATTGGCCATCTATTTAACAGAAACTAGATATCGCAAATCACGATTCAACAATCATAAATAATGTGGTTTAGTTGGTGAATTAATTAGTTGTTGGAATTAAGTCAAAACTAAACTAGTTAAAGTTAAAAAGTTTTTAAGTTGTTTAAATAAGTTAAAATAAATAATGTGGTTTAGTTGGTGAATTAATTGTTGGAATTAAGTCAAAACTAAACTAGTTAAAGTTGTTAAGTTGTTAAGTTGTTAAGTTGTGTAAATAAGTTCAAATAAATAATGTGGTTTAGTTGGTGGATTTAAGTCAACATTAAACTAGTTAAAGTTAAAAAGTTATTAAGTTGTTTAAATAAGTTAAAATAAAATGTAGTTTAGTTGGTGAATTAATTAGTTGTTGGAATTAAGTCAAAACTAAACTAGTTAAAGTTAAAAAGTTGTTAAGTTGTTTAAATAATAAGTTAAAGTAAATAATGCGATTTAGTTGATGGATTTAGTTGTTGGAATTAAGTCAATACTAAACTAGTTAAAGTTGTTAAGTTGTTTAAATAAGTTAAAATAAATAATGTGGTTTAGTTGGTGAATTTAGTTGTTGTATTAAGTCAAAACTAAACTACGTAAAGTTGTTAATTTGTTTAAATAAGTTAAAATTTAATTTAACTTATAATATAATTGAATATCTATAGTTAAGTCTTTAAATTTTGATTTAGATACTTTTGAATATTATTTTAAGTTTATTGTTTCATGTTTTGTGTAGATTGTTTATAATTGTGTGTGTTTGATTGGGCTGAATAGTGTAGAATTGAATTGAATTGAATTTGCAAGTGGGCAGCAGAAACTCCCAGTTTCTGTTGTCAAAAAATTTGCAAAAAAAGCGACGGGAAACGTGGTTTTGTCCGTCGCTTTTTAGGGATTTTAATTTTTTTTAAAACCCAGAAAAGCGAAGGACAACGTGGTTTTGTCCGTCGCTTTTCAGGAATTTAAAAAAAAAAAACAGAAAAGCGACGGACAGGGTCCTTTTGTCCGTCGCTTTTCTGGGATTTTCAAAAATAAAAATTTCCACAAAAGCGACGGACTGCGTCGCATTTTGGAAATTAAAAAAAAAATGAAAATTAAAATATAGCGACAGAGTCCGTTGCTTTTGTTAAAAAAAATTCTAAAAAAAAAAGAGTAAAAAAACGACGCAATCCGTCGCTTTTTGAAAAGCGTCGAGCTAAAAAGCGACGGAACTGACTGCGTCGCTTTTGACCAAAAAAGCGATGCAGTCCGTCGCTTTTGGCCGTCGTTTTTTGGCAGTTTTTTAGTAGTATGAGTTGAGTATCTTATCCTTGAGTACTTCTGAGTTGAGTAAGTTTGAGTAGTTTTTAGTATCCTTGAGTATTCCTTGAGTTGAGTAAGTTTGAGAAGAAGTAAGTATGTTTTCTTTTTATCAAGTTCAAGCTTATGTTATGCTTTAAAATTCCCCTTACATGCTCGTACATTCCACGTACTGAGTCATTTGGCCTGCATCGTTTCATGATGCATATACAGGTATTCAGGGTCATCAACATGAGCTTCGTTGATACCACATGGAATTCGAGTTAGCTATGGTGAGCCTTCTTGCTTACGGAGGGTTCCACTTTTATTTTCAGTTATATCAATTGTTAGGATGTCGTGGATCTTGTCCCGATTTCCATCTTTGTCATTTAGAGGCTTCATAGATAGACAGTAGAGTTTCAGAAGTCTGTTCATTTAATTTGGTAAATGTTTTAAAGACTTAAGTTGTCTATGTTATGGTGAGTTAAATAATTTATTTTTATTTAGAGTTTTTCATTTGAGTTTCATGAATTTTTATTCAGTTTTTAAGCTTTGTATGCTTGAGTTAGTCTTCCGCTTGTAGTCAACCAGGATGAGGGTTTGCTTGGGGACCAGCAATGGTTCTCGAGTGCCGGCCACATCCAGGGTGTAGGCTCGGATCGTGACAATTCGGTTCTCACCTCCCCAATCAGTTTGAACTGATTTTATTTTGCAGCAGTAGTAATTGAAGTTGGGGTGACAGTAGTAGTTTTTGGAGGAGAATTAGAACCAAGAACAAAGGAGTGTGAGAAAATAAGAGTAGGTTAATTGTTATGCCGTTTTTGCTTTCTATTTATAGATTTTGTACATTTTATGATTAATATAAGAATCCTTATGTACTACCTATTCTAAAGGAAGAGTAATCCTTTTGTTACAAGAAATAAGCTACAATAATCGAATTCTAGTTGATGATGGACTATAATAACCCAAAAAAGAAAAAAATCAATTAAGAGAATAAAATATTTTGAATACCAAAGTATAAGGCTATGTTTAAATTGACGACGACAACAATAATGAATATATTAAGTGTAATCTTATAAGTGAGGTTTGAAGAAAATAGTGTATACGTAGCTTTATTAGATGTTGACATAAAATAGTTTCTTTGAAATTTTTTACTCACTAGTCAATAATAGTAATGACTAGCTATTCTTTAATATTATTCTTCCACATGATATCAAATAATTTTTTCATGTTGAACATAATTAAGTGCTTTTTCGTTAAGTTTTAAATGATGGTACTTTTCGTGCAAACTTTCAACTTATGGGTCAAGTATTAAAATTATAAAAGAATAAAATCACAAATTGAAATTTGAAATCCTACTTTTCAAAGAATATAGGATTTGAAATTGATTTTTTATGAAAAATCCATAAACAAATGCTTATTTCAAATCAGAACTTAAAAATATTGAGGTTCAAAATCTTGTGACGAAACGCTTACTAAGAAGTTGCCTTTAAGCAAGCTATCAAACGAAATAATGTCCCTTAATATTGAGGAACTTAGGCAAAAATTGATCTTAAAATTAACAAATGTAATGACTCCATAGATAATTTAACCACAATGGCTTGATGAAGTCCCTCCTCCTTAGCAAAAGCTTGTTATTCATCCAACGTAAATTTGAACGTAGGAATATAATTCTATGAACAATTTTTTTTTAAATGTTTGATTCAATCTATCGACATAAATATAGGATTTATGTAGTGTTGTTTGTAGGTAGAACTGTCAAAATGGGCTGGCCCAACCCAACCCAACCCAACCCTAACGGTCTAGAGAGTTAAATGGGTTGGGACAGGCTGACCCTTTTAATGGAATGGCCTAAAAAATAGCAGCCCAACCCAGCCTTAAGCGGGCCACGGGTTGGGACGGGTTGGCCCTTCAACCAAAAAACGGATAACATTTTCCTCTTAGAAAGAATACGAATGTTGATGAATTACACATACTTCAGTGAGTATTTACAAAACAAATACATAATAGCCAAGATACAACATTCATAAGTTTCTTCCGAGCAAAAAATATTACATGATCACTATTTTCATAAACAAGACAATAAAGGAGAAGTGAAAAATTAGGCATAAAAATAAAAGTAAAAGAGGTCCAAAGATTCTTAGTTATAATGGAATAATGGACTTGGGCTAATAAGAAAATTTAGTGGGCTAATGACCCTAAAATGTAAAAGATATGTAAAAAATATAGTCTTGATTTTATATTGGTATTTTAAAATTATTTATTGACAAAATCTTAACAAGTAAAACACTACTTAAAATATATATAATAAATATTTTTTAAAATTCACAGCCCGCGGGCTGGCCGCTGAGGCTTGCGGGTTGAGCCTACGAGGTCAGCGGGCCAAATGAGGCTGGGCTAAAAAGTCTCATTCCTAAAAGAGCTGAAAAAATTGAGCCCAACCCCATCTAATTCAATGGTTGGATGGGCCGGCCTAGCGGGCCAAACCCATTTTGACAGCTCTATTTGTAGGATTATCAATGTAATCCACATTACCTTATATGCAAATCAAAGTAATTTGCATATAAAACTTTTGTCTCTAAAGATAAACAAAAAGAAAAAATTACTTAGCTAAGTACTTCTAAAAAATAATTACTGATTTTAGCGATATTTTATTTATTTATTACCATTATAGCAATACACAATAATACTATAATAATAAATCTGCACTATTATTAAAAGTATATTAAAATGTGTGATAAATATATTATTTTGAATAAAACTTGTATTACATATATATGTGTTTTATAAATTATTCTCTCTAATATGTATTAAAATTATATTATAAATATATTATGAGTGTCTAAATGAAAAACAAAATGGTATTACTATAAATAATGCATATTGTCTTAATATTATATATTTATGTAAGTTTCCCAAAAAAATAACAATATATATTTATTTTTTTGTGAACAACATTTTGCAACTTCCCAAATTAATTTTCAAACTTCAAAGGTGAGAAAAACGAGTATAATTTTGTTGAAAGTTATAGACGTTTATTTGAGGTGCAAGGACATTTTGACCCCAAAAATAAGAATTAGTACTCCTTAGTCCATCCGTTCAACAATAGTTGTCCACTATATTATTTTGAGATGTCCAACAACACATATCCACTTTATGAAATCAATGAATAATTTTATACTTAGTTCCTAATTCACCCTTATAATTAATTATAGTTTTTTCAAGACATTATTTATCATATTCAAGAAAATATGAACAAAAGTTCAGTGTATTTTGGGGGAGTGGCACAAGCCGAGAAAGACAAGATCCTACAACTGCTGGGATAAAATAGAGTAAATATCTCAAAAGGTCACTTAATTTTGAGAATTTATCTAATAAAGTTATTAAATTTTATTTTATATCAATAAAATTATTCAACTAAACTTTTATATCAATAAAATCACTCAACTAAATTTATCATTATAAAAAATATAATTAACATGAAAAAATAAATTATTTTTTATATCATAATCATAATAATTAAAATAATAAATAAATAGCTTAAAATTATTATTTCATTTTATAGAATAAAATAATAAAAGATAAACAACAATATTTTCAGCAGCTTCCTTTCTGTCTTTCGTAATTTCTTACTGTTTCTTCTTCATCATCATCATGAATTCTGAAATTGGTAGATTTTTTATTTTATTTTTTGTATTAACATTCCCATGAGTATACAGACAAAAGTTTGACACATTCGATAGACTAATTTGGAGAAAATTTTAAAATAATTTTGATACAGTTAACCTTTTATATCAGTGTTATTTGTCTGAGCATTTTTTTTAATTTCTATAGGAAATTTGTTTTATTAAGTAGGCGTTTGGAGAGAATTTTTTTTTTTAAAAAAATGTATTTAAAGTTAAAGTGGAAACAACCATACGAAAGTTAAAATTGTATGTGATATGGACCGAAAGAAACACGAGGATTTTTTAGAAGAGAAGTCGTGAGATCGAATGTCTTGCCCAGGAGATAGCATATACTTGCAGTTCTCGAGCAACACCTGATATAAAATAGCTTATCAGAATTTTCAATTTTAAGCAGGTTATAATGCACTATTGTTAGATCTAGACCAGTTAGGGATGAATTAGGAGATAGCTAGTCGAGTTTGACTAAGCTACAAGAATTTGAAATTATTTGTTGCATGTGAGTTAAGTTGAGTTAATTAACTAGAGAGGTGTTTTTAAAACTATCAATAACTTAGAGATATAACTAATAATTCATATTAAATTAAGGGGAAATTTTTTTTGATCAGAATGATATTTTTTTCTATGTTATTTTATCTTTTAAAATATTTTTACCCTTTTAATTTTAATATCTTTAATTAAAAAATGGAAAAAAAAATCAATTTATTTTAAAATAAAAAAATATATTATAATTTGTTTTTATTTACTGATCAAATTTTCTCGCCATTTAGCAGTTTCCTAAATTAAGTCATGTTTTTAATACTTCTCTCTACACTCCATCATAATAAATTGAAGTTGAGTTTTTAAATGAAATTTATTAAGTAATAAATTTAAAGGAAGATCACAAGGTGTAGCTTTCAATTTTTCAAAGTCAACAAGATAAATACCAAAATCTTAATAAATTTAAAAATTGCCAAAGTTGTCAGCATCGATGGCTCATGGACCCCACACGCCATACTGTACAAAAATTGGCTTCTTCATTCAAAGTAAACAAAACAAAATAACAGAAAACAAAATAAAGTAAACTTCCGTTTTCAGGCTGCAAGTTGTAGCTCATAATAAACCTCTAAATTATGTCATAAATTTCAATTCTCTTTAGCTTAAATCCTTCAAATTCTTCATTAATGGGGTTTTCATCGAAATGGGTTTTTGTATTTACACTATTTTCATTCATAAATCTTTCAATTTCTGATCCAAGAGCAACATTTGCAGCTCTAATGTGTGCAAACAGAACAGCTGCACAATCCGATCGACAAGTCTATGTAGCAACTTTTCTAGAAGCCATGGATTCCATTACGCCATTAGTGGGTCGGAACAAATTTGGAGCAGTAATTAATGGAACAGGAAATAATACAGTTTATGCGTTTGGTGAATGTATGAAGGACTTATCACAAACAGATTGTAATCTCTGTTTTGCTCAGTGCAAAACTCAAATCCTACGATGCTTACCTTTTCAAAGATTAGTTACTGGTGGGAGATTATATTATGATGGGTGTTTCTTAAGGTACGATTATTATAGATTTTTTAATGAAAGTTTGAGTTATGTGGATACGACGATCTGTGGGAACACGAGTTTTTCTGGGAATCAGAGTTTGTTTAGTGAAAATGTTGGGAAATTGGTGAGGGATTTGGAGTTTGGGGGTTTGAGGAATGATGGGTTTTTGACTGCAGTTGTGGGTAGTGGGAATTTGAGTGTTTATGGGTTAGCTCAATGCTGGGAATTTGTGAATGGAAGTGCTTGTCAAAGGTGTCTTTCTGATGCAGTTTTGAAGATTGGTTCTTGTACTCCTAAGGAAGAAGGGAGGGTGTTGAATACTGGTTGTTATGTTAGGTATTCTACTCAACGGTTCTTTAATAATTCTGCTAGTGATACTCCACCTGCTGGAAATGGAGGTATGTTCTTTCTTTCTTGAATGTATGAAATGAATAAATTATTTCGTTTAATTGTGTGATCATCTCGTTTAAAATTTTAAGCTATTAGAGAGAGTACTCTTTTCCGTGACAGGGGTCATATCTTTAGATGGTATTAGAAAGGGGTGTTAGAGTGGTTAAAGTTTCACATTGGTTGGGGACTGACTTGAGCAATTCTCTCATGAGCTAGCTTTTGGAGTTTAGTTAAACTCAAATGTCATATCTTTATGGATATCATGTTTAATTGTGTAATCATCTTTTTTAACATACACTTGCGATGCTTCTTGGTTTCATGAGTTATTTCAATCTTATCCAATATTCAATGATTTTAAATGTTTAATTTTGTTTTTGTATGATTTGCAATGATACTTGCTATAAGCTTAAAACTATTGGATGTAGAGCAAGAAAAAGTTCAACTTGTTCTGCCCAATTATTTTTTTTCTAAAAAAAAGATAACTACTTTGTCATTTGGAATGATTTGAAAAACGGCGGTTGGAAATCGAGGTGACTTTAGATATTTCTTGTAAAGCTTCTCTTGTTATTTGTTTAAAATGTGGTAGTTTGTATTTCTTGGATTTTAGTTCCATTCCAGGATTTAATAACTATCTAGACATTACTTGTGATGATGTTTGGTTTTGTTATCTGATAAGTTGAAATGGTTGACTTATATATACATGAAATGAATGAAGAGTGAAATCAGCATTGATGCAAATGCAGACAATGAATCTTTTAAAAGGTGTGATGATATAAAATGTTTATACAAAATTATGTCATTCATGTTGTCGTATTATGATTAATTATCAGGAGGATCGAATCGTTTGGCTGTTATTCTTGCAACAACTCTGGGTATTTCTGCTTTCTTGCTATTTGTATCGGCTGTTTCATTCTTTGTGCGGAGGAAGGTTCTGAAACAAAAGAGAGGTACTAATTTTTAAGTCAAGTCATTTTCATTCTTTCCGAATAAAGAAATCTCATTTAAGTCTGATTGATCAAATGGTAATTTGACTTGAATTTGCTTCGATGATGTAGAGAAGAAGCAGCTAGGAGCTCTCATAAGAACGGTTAATAAATCAAAACTGAATATTTCATATGAAACTCTTGAGAAGGCGGCAAATTACTTTAACAACTCGAATAAATTGGGACAAGGAGGTTCTGGTTCTGTTTACAAGGTAATTCTCTTTGAACATTATATTCATTTTTCTTATACTAATGAGATTTGCCTTACGATAGTCGTGTTTATACATGAAATAGGGGATCTTGCCAGACGGGAAGGTTGTTGCTATAAAGAGGCTCTTCTTCAATACGAGGCAGTGGGTTGATCATTTCTTTAATGAGGTCAATTTGATTAGTGGCATTCATCACAAAAACTTGGTAAAGCTATTGGGTTGCAGCATTACAGGGCCGGAAAGTCTTCTAGTGTATGAGTACGTGCCCAATCATAGTCTTGCAGATTACGTCTTTGGTAAGTATCCAATCCACCTTAATTTATGAAATCTTAAATTGGTGTAGTCTTATCTCGTTATGTAAATGCCTTTGTTTCGCACTGAATCAGACACAAAGAACCTTCAGCCACTTACATGGAGTCAAAGATACAAAATTATATTGGGTACTGCTGAGGGATTGGCCTATCTTCATGAAGAATCGAAATTAAGGATCATCCACCGTGACATAAAGTTGAGCAATGTTCTTCTAGATGAAGATTTCATGGCAAAAATAGCTGATTTTGGTCTAGCCAGGTTATTTCCTGAAGACAGGAGCCATATTAGCACAGCTATTGCTGGCACTCTGTAAGTTCAATACCTTTTCCCGGTTACTCTTACTCTTTCTTTAATCAATACACTAAGAAAGTGCTGAATTAATCAGTTTTGGCATTGCAGCGGTTACATGGCTCCTGAGTACGTTGTACGTGGCATACTGACCGAGAAAGCTGATGTCTATAGTTTTGGAGTTCTTGTTGTCGAAGTCGTATGTGGAAAGAAGAACAATTATGTTTTCAAGAACACTAATTCTCTTCTGCAGCAGGTACTTTCTTGTGATATTTTTTCTTTCCTTAACGGACATTAATAGTATTTACTCAACTCATGTCAATATGTCATTGTGGTGTCTAGTTGTGGAACTTGTATGGGATGGGGAAATCTTATGAAGCAGTTGACCCTTTATTAGAAGGTAACTTCAATAAAGAGGAGGCATCTAAGCTGCTGCAAGTAGGTCTCCTTTGTGTACAAGCATCAGCAGAACTACGACCTTCCATGTCAAGTGTCGTGAAAATGCTCACCGAGAACCATGAAATTCCTCAGCCAACACAACCACCATTCCTCAATTCTGGTAGTTCAGAATTTAGTCCATTTAATTTGCATGGCAAAAGATTTTTGGGTCAACCAAGCTCCTCTACACAATCTTCTGGTAATAAATTGACGGAGAGTTGGATCGAGCCTAGATAAACTAAGTTGATCATCTGGAATTGGTATTTGATTTTGTTCTCAGCAAAGGCCAACTTCTTGAAGGTGAATTGTTCAGACAACTCAAGTTTTTTCTGTGATTAACTAGTACTCACTACTCACTCTCCATTTTTTTTACTGATATTTGTTTATAGTCTTATTTAGTCAACTTCCTTTTGTGAATACCCCAGTGAGCTATTTCATTTCTAATGTAAAATTTTTGTATAGTATCTGCAGCAGTTGCAATTAACTATATCTACTGTTTTCGATTTTCGAGTTTCGAGTTAGTAATTTTCATCAAGGATTATGCTTCACAATTGTCATCATCTTGTCTTAGAAGTGGCTATTCAGAGTCCCCTGCCAAGTCACAGGCATTGGTGAAACTACGCATTACAATTACATCTACACTAACACTGTAAAGAAATTTTATATTATCGATATAATTTAACCCGTTTACTTAACATTTCATCTAAGTTACTAGTACAATCTTATCATATAGAATTACTTGCAATTGACCTGATTATGCCATTTAAAATATAAAAAATGTGTAGTCTGTGTAATTGCTTTGATTTCTATGAATTTTTTGTTTGTGACCACATGCTCAACAGCTATATACTCTAGTTTTATGACTTTATAATCAATCTAGCGTAGTGTGAAGGGAACTATTTGAATGATTCAAAATCAAAATTCCCTTTATGGACCAAACTATAAAGTGGTAAGAGTTGTATTATTGTAACAAACACTTAATAGTTTATTTATTTTAAAAGCCATTGACCTTGGTGGATTTAATTGCTAGTGGTTGTATTGTTATGTGTACATCGGCTCAAAAGGAATCTAGTACCCTCTATTTCAAGTCTTGTTCGAGTCGACAAAGAATTTAAATAAAAAAAATATATTTTTAGAATTTGTGTGTTAAATATGTCATAATAATTTTCTTGCTATTAGGATTTGTAATTTGTAATTATAAGCATATCATAATATTTGTGTGAAAATATTAATATTGAAAAGTTTAAACTAAATAGTAAACATTAAATCATTATTAACACAATTGTTGTATTAAATTTGTATCATTAGTTCATTATTCCATATATAATAGTATTATAATTCTAAAAGTAATCTAAATATAGCATATCTCATTTGCAAATGGACCCTAAACAACCTTATTAATTAATCAAAGGTGAAGTATGTTTTGAGAAATTTCACAAAACTTAAAATCAGAATGTAATAATAATTAAAGAATCAAAAGTGCAATAATAACAAAATTAATCATATTTATTTTAGTTATTATATTAAGCAGAGGTAAATATAATTGCTAAGGCAAGTCCAATTTATCTCCAAGAGATACTCTTTTGTCTCAAGTTATGTGGTACATTTTGCCTTTTAATCTATTCAAAAAGAAAGTCCATTTTCATAATTTGAAATAATTAATTTTAAAATTTCTTTTTTATTTTTGGTGAAATGATTTAAGAGATTAACTAATATTTTTTGATAGTGGACGACAAAATTACATGTTCTAAATATAACAAAATTAATGATATTTGTTTTAGTTATTATATTAAGCAAAAGTAAACTGACCGTATAATTTTAGAAGTAAACTGATCGTGCAATTTTGTTCAATAAGGGACCTGCCCCAAATTGTTCAATAACATTTAGAAGTAAACTGACAGTGTAATTTTGTTGTCCACTCTCACTAGATATTAGTTAATCTCTATTTTTAAAATCTCTCTTTCTTTCTAAACTTAATGCTAAATTATAATAATATCACGTCAATTGAAATGGAGAGATGATAAAACACTCAAGGAATGTGATAGGATGGGATGGAATGTGATATTTCAGTTTTGGATGTCGCAAAAAGAGAATGTGTTTCTATGACTTTTTTTTTCTCATTCGTGGGGTGGAGAAAGGAGACTTTTCCTTTTCACATCAACAAAGTTATAGATGGTGAATTTGTGATATAAGTGGACAATTAATTTGTACTTTTAACTTAGGCTTCACAAATCACAATCATTTAATATACTTCCTCTTGACAGCTATTGCATCTTAAAGAAGACACTAACTAATGCAAATTGTTTGATGTATTACAATAAAGACAGTCAACATTGCCAACATTTTTGTATCAGTACTTTGACCTAGGAGGAATCTAGTACGTGAAGTCAATTGGATTTGTCTTGTGGATTATCTATGCTAATCTATTTTTAGTCTTGTATTAAAGATTAGTGTACTTGCACATCATATGATAATATTATTGAACAATTTGGGCAGGTCCATATGAGGAGGTCAAACTTTGTTGTAAATTTTTGGAAAAACATTTGGTCACGCAAATTGTAGAAAATTCTCAAAGTTTGAGACGTGCTAAGACACTAGTAAGAATATCGGTATAAAAATGTATTTTTCAAGATTCAACAATGTTTTTCTAGCATAAAATTAGGAGTCAAAATCTAATGAAGATTAAATAAATAAAAAAACTCAGCACATTAAAATATAAAAGAAGAAAATTTTCTTGATCTTACTCTCTGAAAGAATATACTTCGAAATATATAGGTAACAAAAAAAATATCATTTGGTGGAGTTGACAGCGGAACGAGGTAGGAAGCTGGGTTTATGGGTACTAGTTTATGGGCGTCATACTTGGGATGGTACAAGCATTGGGGCAAAGACTTATTGGGGTGGTGTAACTTTCATATTGCATGTTTCCTTTTGAATGTCTACTTTATATTAGGTGGTGGATTTGGGTCGATCGATGATGGCTACCAGTACGTGTTATTTGTATTGATACAATTCTTGTTATGCCACTTGGCATAGTCTGGTTGCATGATCAATGATGTTTCTTAGGAGAAGACGACGATGATCTCCGACAACGTCTATTCTTTCTTTCCTCTAGATGGAAGTTGTGTCATATGTTTGGTGTATTACACTCTCTTAGTCACTCTTGTACCTGTTTAGATCAATTAATTGTTTAAAGATGATTCTTAGACTTCAATTTTCAGTGTTATTTCAAACTTTCAAAAGATTTCTTATGTTTTATTTATTTTCGTATTTCCCGTTTTAAATTAAGTAATAATAATTTTTCTATTTAAGTGTTAGAGTAGATGATCACATGACTCAGTGGACTAAATCGTGACAATAGTATACATCGAGAGTGGTTAAGTTCTTTTCACATTGCATTTTTCCTAATTAAGAATCAATCAATATTTCATCAAACAAATTTAAACCTCCCCTATTAAAGCAATCACTAGTCAAGTTTAAATATCAATTTTGGTCAACTGTTTTATTTTCACCTAATAATATCTTTTCCTAGATAAACCAAAACATAGACTTTTATGTACCATTTCATTACAACGGTTGAATACTATCTAGGACAAGAGAATGTTATTATAATATTAAGTGTTAAAAAAAATAACTCTCCAAAACAAGCATGGAGGTGGAAGACTTTGAAAAAAAAGTGGACGACTTTGAAAAAAAAGTTAACATGGTTGACTTGAATAGTGTCACATTAGAGATAGTGGGCATCGACAAAATAATTGTTTTGAAGAAAATATTATTCCGTCTGTTTCATTTTACTTGACTCATATTGATTTGATAGTTTGCTTAAAAAAATATTTATTAGGAGTATATAGTACTAGTTATATTTTGAAAATTTCAATTAACACCAAGTAGTCCTTACTCCTTTAGTGATTTATATTGGCTAAACCCACAGCTAAGTATCGCACAAATTGGGTAAAAGAAATATTATAAAATGTACAAGTGTGGCATAAAATAAGAAGGCATATGATTATAGCATTAGTTCATGCTTAAATTATGGAAGATCAGATTTTAAGAAAATAAAAAGTCAGTCCAACAAGTCTTTGTTAAATGCCAAAATAGATGCTCTAGATTTCCTTAACGTTGCATTACGTTCGGTGGCGGAATCAAGATTTTTCATTAAAGGGCTTAAGACATGAATAAATCAACAGAGAAAGAAGTAAAAAAAATAAAATTCAATATCTATTATATATACATAAAAGATAATTTTAACCATGTTTAAACAATGTCATTTTTTGCTGAAGAAAATTCAAATGAACCCCTTGACCCTATCTGACTTCACCCTGATTAATAATAATTGTAAGAATAGTGTCATTTTTGGTGGAAGAGAATTCAAACGAACCCCTTAATCCTATCTCGATTCGCCCCTGATTAATAATAATTATAATAAATAAACATAAAAGATTTTTTAAAGAGGTTCAAGATATGAATAAATAAACACAAAAAGAAGTCAAAAAATGACTCAATATTATTATATATACATAAAAGATAAGTTTAATCATGTTTAAACAATGTCATTTTGAAGAGAATTTAAATGAACTCTAGCTTGATCCTATCTGGCTTCACCCCTGATTAATAATAATTGTAATAATAGTGGAAGAGTTGAATAAATTAGGGTTTAAATACGGTTAGTTGTTAAACCAGTGAGCTAAATTTGGCATTTTGAAACAGTTGGATGAATGTCTTTCTCTTACAGATCTAACCACCAAACAAAAGGAGACAACATTTAAAGAGTGACCCCCAAAAAGGTTATTTCTGCACACGTCCCCAATTTATGTGTCTACTACTAATAGGGGTGTACAAAATTGAACCAAATCGTAAATCAAGAAAAAAAATCTGACTATATTTGGGTTGGGTTGGTTTTAACTAAAAAAAAATAACCCGAGATCAAACCAACCCGACATTATATATATAATTTTAAAATTTTATTTTATACATAAAAAATATTTACTTTGATATATTTTTTAAATATTTCTTATATTTTTTCATAGTTTTTATCTTTTAATATATTATTATTTCAAGTTTGAAACTTACAATTCTAAATAGTTGTGTTATTTTCTTAAAAAACACCTTAGATAGTTGTATTTTGGTAGGACTAAAGAAATATTTGAAGTACAAGTAAATTATATGTTTATATGAATACTTTACCGGAAAAATCCGAAAATCCAAAAAACCCGAAAAAATCCGAAGTTGAAAAACCCGAGTTTTATTGGTTTGATTTGATTTATAGATTTAAAAATCTAACACAAATGATTTGATTTGATATTTAAAAAACCCGAACCAAACCGGCCACGTACACCCTATCTACTAGAAAAGCAGTCATAACAACAAAACCAATGATAAATTTCTAGAATAACTAAAATTTTGTGTCTAAAAAGTTGTTAGTTTTGTTTATCCTAAAATCCGTACAATTGAATTTATAAGAGGTCAAGTACACATATTTTGATCTAACTTTTTTTTTAGATTTGTTTACTAGCAGTTTGATTATATATTATTAGCTAAGACAAAAGAAGTTTAATGAAATAAATTAAAGCAGCTTAAGAGTAAAAGAGTCAATTCCAAATGTTTCCGGAGTGCGTGTAAGTGAGTCCGAGAGTTCTAGCCCCCGACTCCGAGAATAACATCGTATAAAGATGCAAGTAACATTACAACAAAAATAAATTTTAGCGGCAATAAATATAGATATTAATAAAGAATGCTAAAGTTTTTACCGGCATTGGTTAAGTGTCATTAGAATCAATGTCGTTAAAGGCTTAAGTGACATATATAAAGAGTGCTAATTGCCGCTAAAATATATATTTAGTAGTAATTAAGCTATTGCCGCTAATGATAAAAAAAATTGTAGTGTAAGAACTAAGACAAAATAAAAAAGTGCTTGGTGCTCAACAAAAGTGTATATTATTGTTGTATTGTTGAAAATCAGAATATCCTTACAAATGAGACAAATCGACTACTTATAGATTACAATAAGAAAGCCTTAGCCCATGGGAAAGTTCCACAATAGCCCTAAAATACTAAGCCAATATTCATGTGTCATGTGTCAAAATCGTTGGTGACACTAACTAATTATATTCTTGCACTGCTCAGATCGATCCGAGCTCACCCACGCACCTGATTCCTCTGAAAATTCTTATCATGATCGTAATCTCTGATCCTATCTAATCTGGTAACACCTCTTTTGAAGTCAACCTCTCAGGATTTTTGCCTTCAACAATTTTCACTATTACATATTCAGTCTACCCACATACCACGTCTCTTACCCAAATATATTCCCCTATACAATTTTGTTCTTTCTTTAATTTTCACATTTTTTTTAGCTAAATGTCATGTTTACTAGGTAGCAAACCAGGCATTCCAAGATGTGTTTTTTTTGTTGGGGAAGATGTTTTTAGATGAACCTAGAAGTTCATGAGAGTCTACATCATGTGTTGGAGACAAGTAGGTAAAATTAAATGGTGGGCCAAGGTGTGGACTAAACAGATTAAATGGATGACAACAAAGTGTCAACAATTAATTCACATATATACAATTAAATATCAGGACACATAAGTCAATTATTAATTGTAAAAAAATATAAATTGTGAAAGATTAAACATCATATTTTTCGAATTAAGAAAACCATAGGATACACTAGATGACAATTGACAAGTAGTCGCTTTCATTTAATTAATTATCCTATCAATATAATAGTCTGATAAAAGAACCTATAACTATAAACATAAACAAATTGCAATTTACCATGATTATTTTTGCGTGTATAGGAGTAGTTTATTCAATTTTAGCGGAAACTACATGAATGAGCCATAAAATTTAAAATAATTACAATTCAAATCCAAAGTAATTTTTGAAATACACATTCTCTCATAAATAATTACAGCTCATGCCCCTCATTCATTAAGGTTGATAAATTTTGTTTAACTGATACTAATTTAGTACCATATATTGTATTGATATTATTAAGGCTGATAATTTTCTTAACTGATACTAAATCAATATATATATATATATATATATATATTGTATTGATATCATTAATATTTCTTGTTCACAAATTATTCATTAGTCAATGATACTATAAGAGTATATGTATATTTTTGTGATATCATTAAGATTTCTTGTTCATAAATTACTCATTAGTCAATGACACTATAAGAGTATATATATATATTATGGTATCATTAAGATTTCTTGTTCAGAAATTATTCATTAGTCAATGATACTTATAGTATCATTGACTAATTAGTAATTTCTGAATATGAAACCTTAATGATACCAATATAGTGTATATATATATATATATCAATCAATCAAGGAAAATTCTCAGCCTTTATGATACCACTACAATATATGATACTGATTTAGTATCAGTTAAGTGAAATTATCAGCCTTAATAATACCAGTATATGATACTGATTTAGTATCAATTAAGCGAAATTATTCGTTGAGGGTATATAGTGTAATTATTTAGTAGAGTATGGATGTAAATGAATATATGTTTGTAATTGATACGTCCAAACTTACACCTCAATTAAGACGTATAAACGGTCGAAGTCAATTTATAGGACTCAACGTGAGTTGAGGTCGATCCCACAGATAATTTCTTTACATAAATGATTTCACTGTTGCGTTTACCCAAATGTTGTTTTTTTTTTTCTAAAGAAAACAATTACAAAATGTAAAATGGGTTTACTTGTAAAATTCTAGTAACCAAGACTATTAAACAAGATCCGGATTAACAATTAACAGAGTATTGATTTTAAAGTTGTATTTATAAATGAGTGAAATCATGACTGTGTTCCCCATAACGTTATATCTAGTATTTTTCCGTAATTAAGTTTCAGGCAATTCATCTTTGCAAAGTACAGGCGAGTCAGATATATCTAACACTTCTCAGTCTAGTTAGATAACTTTCACCCAAGTCCTCTCGGTCCTAGAGTGTTAACATATTTTAATCTTGCTTATAATGGTACTAAAGTTCTCTTCTCTCGAACTCGAACTTTGGCTCCATTTCATCATATTAACTCAGTTTTTTCCTAACTATCATTTTTCTCTCGAACAATTGACAGATATAGGCTAACTCTAATGTATGCACTCATTAGAATACATGAACAACGAAAGCTAAACTATGCTTTGCAAATCTAAATCGCCTTCTACTCGTTTTACAAATTCACACTTAGATTTTCGTCATAGATCCCACCCAGTTGTGGTGTTTAGCCACTCATGATTTCAAGTAAACAAACAGAGATTTGTAATGAAAACATGAAGAGAAAGTACTTACGAAAGTAGGCAATATCGATAACCACTTGTTAATTCAAAACCAAAATCCAACTTAGAAACTCGATCCAACGTTAATCGTTCAAAACCAAAGCTAAGAATATTTCAAACTGAATCACTCGTTCCAGATATGACAAGTAAAAATAAAAAATGACCTACTTAATTCAAATAAAGTGTCTAAAAAGAGTCCTACTTGAAGTAGGATAGAACTGTCACGCATCTTCACGAGCAATAAGACGACCCGTCAAGGGCTTCACTGTCCATGAAACCCTCTGTGGTCTTGACTTGGCCTCTCAAACCTGGGTTCTTAAAGGCTTGCACACTGAAATCTTGTCACGGACGTCACCACGGGTCGTGACAATGACCACGGTCCGTATAGGTGCCCGTGGTCTTCACTTGGCCAATTCACTCTTCAGCTTCTCAAGGTCTCTTCACTGGTTCAACTTTACGAGCCACATCACGTCCCGTTATAGGTATCACGATCCGTCAGGTCTCCCGTGGTCCTTACTTGGCATTGCCACAAGTTATCTTCTCAAGGCCTGTTCACTGGAATGGCAACACGATCACCATCACAGACCGTAGTGAAGACCGCAACCCGTGAGGCCTTCCGTGGTCTTTACTTGGTCCAATTCACTTTCACTCTACATTTTCTTCTTTTCTTTCCTCTTTCACTTCCACATGTGTTACCTGTACAAACATTACCAAACACATCAAATCCACATAAATACACTCGATTCTAGTATTAATCCTTAGTTTTCAAGCATCAAATGTGTCAAGATTTCGCAGTACATCAGTAATTATTTTACCTTTATAAGGTATTTGCTTAGTTTCCCCTTATTTTAGATCATGAAATTAAACTTAAAATCTCTTCATTTTTAAGAAGATAATTTGCCTTGTGCTATCGGAAATAACTAGGGTTGACAAAATCATAACTTACTATTACAGTTTGAAATATAATATTAGGGCATGCAACTCTTCTTTTTTTTTAAATGTCAGGTATATAAATTAAATTATATAATATTAGTGTTTCCTTCTATATTTAACAAATTAATTTTCATATAGGATCAAATAATTTAAAATATATTCATCTTTTAAAGTGAATAATGTGTAATTAGTTTTCACTTCAATCAACAATTTTGATCAAGAACCCAGAGGTCAACTTTATTAATTAAATCAATTCATAATTAATTATTTTAACGGATTATTTTTACGTAAATGATAAATGAAAAGTCGTCGAAATTAGAATAAGTGGTATAGTAACAATAAATGTAAGAATATTTAGTTTTATAATATCATCAATTTTTACTTCACAATAACTTGGGTTTAATCTCATAAAAATAACAAATTCAATAAATGAATATAAATATAGTTAACCAAACAAAAGAATATTAATACAATGTACTAGGCAAGTGTCAATGTGTTTTACCCTGTTGGAGTTGGTTTAATATACATCATATGTAGGAATATTTACATTATTAGTATATAGTGTAATTATTTGTAGGTTTTTTTTACATATTTTATTTCACCATTAATGGATGTACCTGGAAACTAAGACATATAGCATACTATTATAGTTTAAAATGCAATAATAGTGCAACTTTTTAGTTTTACTTTTTCATGTTGATAAGTTAAAAATCACATAATACAAGTATTTACTTTTATATATTGACAAATTAATTATCATATACGATCAAATCACTTAAAAAATAATCAATTTTTAAAGTTAATATTTATGTGTAGTTAATTTTCATAATTTCATTCGACAATTTTGATCAGAAAAAGCCAGAAGTCAAATTTTATTTAAATTAATTGATAATAAATTATTTGAACGGATTGTCTTTACATAAATGATAAGTAAAAAGTCGCCAAAATTAGGATGAATAGTATAATACAATAAATGCAAAAATAATTAGTTTTATAACTTCATCAACTTTTGACTTCATAATAACTCGAGTTTAATCTCATAAAATAACAAATATTTGACCAAAATAATTAATAAATGAATATCAACGTACTAGGCAAGTATTATATATATATATATATATATATATATATATATATATATATATATATATATATATAT
>JAJONZ010015056.1:0-28737 GCA_029582445.1 Solanum paucissectum
TTGAGTGCAAACACCACTGCTGCAAGCTCGAGGTCATGAGTCGGATAATTCTTCTCATGCACCTTAAGTTGTCTAGAAGCATAAGCTATAACCTTACCCCGCTGCATCAACACACAACCTAGGCCGACCCTGGATGCATCACAATAGATCGCATAACCATCTGAACCCTCTGGTAGAGTCAAGACAGGAGCTGTAGTGAACCTAGTTTTCAATTTTGCGAAGCTTTTCACACAATCATCTGACCATCGAAACTTGACCATCTTCTGAGTCAACCTAGTCAATGGTGAGGCTATGGATGAAAATCCTTCCACGAACCTAGTAATTGTGGTTTAATTTAATTGGTTTGTAGTTGCAAATACAAGTCCACCCATGTATTTTAGGTTTGCTCAAGATAGAGGTCGCGAAACCAAGACTACTAGACTGATGGCCTAGGAGTGGGTCGACATGAGGTTCAGCTCGAGAGGGTGACAATGTCGTGTCACCCCCTTTAATTTACAATATTTTTAATCATTAATGTCTTTAGCTATGACTAGTTAGAACTAACTTTTATTTTTCTATTAATTTTCGAATCCACTCCCTTGGGACTTGACCCCAACCCTTGGTTGGGTTATTATACTATTGCACGATCGTAGACACTTGCATTGGAAGTTGTGTCATTGAATATGCTAAACATCAACATGCTGATTATTCTGATTGGCCATATTCTGAGCCAATAACTAGATCGCATTCTGAAATTCTGCATTTGTAATCTCATGGTTCGGGACTGGAGGAACTGCGTTAGCATTGCGTGCATTAGCATTTCGTGCATTAGCTCTATGTGGAGGCATGATCTAAAATGCATAACGACAGATTATAAAGGAGGAGTTTGATCATACCCACGCACGATAAGAATAACAAAGAAAGTGATTTTTTTCTTAAAACACTTCGTAGCCTCCTTCTAATAGATGTGGTGCACTTCACACCCATGAAAGACTCTACTTAGTGCGGCTTTCAGACATCCTGGGACTCTTGAACCTAATGCTCTGATAACAATTTTATTACATCCCGAGGCTACACCCTTGACGTAACACGGGACCAAGGATCACAAGTGACCCCAAGCTTACCCTGTGTATGGCATATTACAAGCATACTGAGAATAACTAAATAAGACATGTACTGTGTGGAAGCTGAAACAATGGACAACTGGAAGTGGGGAAAAACCCAACTAGTGTGAATATATAAAGCATACTAAGAGTTTAGCGATAACTAAAACAATCACTTAACAACTCAAGAAAAATCTACTACTATGTCTGAAAAGCCTCTAACTGAGTTGAGTTGTTGGGACATGCCCCTCAGCTAGCTCTAGCAAAACCGAAAATTGAACATAAAGACTAAAATGAAAGAATGTCTATTATCCTCAAAATATGAGGACTCACCACTGAAGCTGTTGAATGTGGACCAAGAATCAATCTAAGCGTGATTTGGATTTTGAGTACCTAAACCTACATCATGAAAGGATTTAGCGCAGAATATGTGTCAATACTTGGAATGTACTGAGCATGTAGGATATAGATACTAAGCTAAAAAAATATATATGAGTTGAACAAAGCATAACTGAGCAATAACATAATCTGAGCAAGAATGTACTTATTGAAACATAACTGAAAAGCTAAGCTGAATGCAATGACCAGGTACTAATCACGAAAATAAAATGTTGAACTGAATACTGCTGAAAACCTGGTCAAATGCACTAAGAGTCTGACTATGGGAGCTACTAGTAACCGACGTATAACCACGTGAGCTAAACGTGGATTCCGATGTATACAACCCATTGAGAGGACCCAATATACCTTGCCAGGGTTATAAAAGCATTATTGGCGTGATTACTAAATCTGATGCCCAATAGAGCAGACTTATACTCTTACGGGGGCACGTAGTTCTGGGACTATGAGGGTACGCTAAACCCTAGTCTAACTCGGTGCTAATTCTACTCCTAACTAAATATGTATATGACTGAAATGTCACTGAAATACTGAATAACTCAAAATACTGGCATGCTACCTGAGAATGCAACATTTATATACTGATACTGTGATATTCAAAATCTGAAGCATGGTTATCTGTTTAACTTGCCTAGCAAGTGTAATTCATGAACGAAGAGAATCTACACAAACTAGGGTTCTGAGTTTCATACAAGGAATTAAGAAAACTTTCCAAGAAAACATGATATTTCGATTAAAGATACTACAACATCTAAATCACAAGAAAACTCCAAGGTTTTAGAAACCCTAGGTCTAAACAAAATATGGAGAATCAAGGAACTGACTAAATTCTAGAGACCTAGTGGATGAAAGGAACCCACTAGTGAAATCTCACATACCTGGTGACGAAATTTATGGAGAAATCATTTGATTTCAAGGCTGAAACTTGAAGAAAACCTTCTGGTTGTTCTTGGGAAACTGACTCCTCTTTCTTCTCCTTTTTTCTCTAAGTTTGGATATTTTTTGATGAATAAAGGTTTAGGGTATGTCTGACTAAGTTATTAGACTTAAACTGAGTAAAACGACGTAGTTTAGGCAACAAACAACGTAGTTTAAGTGTCTAACGCATAAGAGAAAGGACCAAAATGACCCTGACTTAAATCTGACGAGTGCCACCTACTATAGGATGGACAGGCCGTCGATTGACCTACCAACCATCGGTAGGACTCATCGGTCAAGCGCTCCCCGATAGGGCTTCACTAAAATGAGCATAACTTTTTACTCGGAGATGGGATTTTAGCAAACTCGATGACGTTGGAAGAGGATTCAATAATTTTCATTTGATAGGTCATGGGCCACCTAATTCATTTTGTGCCAAAATATATGACAGTTTGAAGTTGACCTAACAACTAATTCCCTCTAATTGAATGCTTACCCTCACCAACGGTCCGTAGGTCAAACCTCGGACTGTACTGGTCTACCATGGGTAGGATCAGAGACCATCAAACTCTAGACCCCAATGACGGAACCAACCTATGGCCCGTGAGTCAGTCAACGGACCATGGATCACGGTTGTAGGTGTCATCTTTAGATTCTAAAATTCCCCTAAGTCTGGGATTAAACCACGCGACTCTACCTATGGTTTGTGGTTCTACCTATAGTCCGTGGGTGGTTTTTTTGACTCTGACACAAAATTCTGGAAAGCTGCACTTTTTGATCATCTCCAGTCTGAGGTATTACAGTGAAGGCTCGTTCGCAAAAGCGAAGGCTGAGCTTTTTTTGGGGTTCAGTACTTTTGCAAACAAGTGGTCACTTTTGCAACATCTAAGAACCCTTTTTCTTGCAATTTTCGGGGGTTTTATCGATTTTTGCCAATTTTGAGCTTTTTAAAACCCTTTGAGACAATTTTGAAGAGATTTCATATGCTAAATTATTTGGGTAAGCTTTTGAGTTCCTAAAACTTCAATTCCCTTGATTATTTATGGATTTTAAGAGCAAAATTTGGGATTTTGATTGGCAAATGGAAAGGTTTATTTTAAAGAACGTGAGTGCTAAACTAAAATGGTGATTGTAAACTGATTTTCACTCCTTTCTGAAATGGTTTTCAACAATGAGTTCAAAATATATTTGATAACGTTTTCAAATAAATATATTTGGATTCAAATATCATTTTTGGAATTGGGTTTTTGATTTGATTGACCCATTTTTCAAAGTATATGATATGTGTTTTGTTATTTTTTGAATCTTATTGCGATTACTTTATTGAATTAGATTGTGTTGTTTTGGACATTGTTCGGAAGGGGAAGACTCAGGTCTTGGATTGACATTTTGATTGAATTGAGGCAAGTAATCTACTAAACCTTGTTAAATTAGTATAGTTGTTAAATTGTATATGTTGGGAGTAATGAGAATGAGGTGATGGGTTCATTGTTCCACTTGTTTAATCTTAATGAATAAAAAGGGGATTATTGAAAAAGGTAATGTATTGAATATAATGTTTTGTGAAATGTCGTGTTGTGGACCCTATTGTGTTACTTGATGATATTCTTTGATGTCAATATCGTAGACTTCAATTTCTTGATTTTTTTTATCTTTTTCTTATGGTGTAAAATTGCTTATTTGCATTGATTGGTGTGCACTATTATGAGACATGTGATGAATATACGGAAGGGAAATGGTTCTTATAAGTGATATGATATAAAGCTGAAGGAAAATGGTTCTTGCTAATGATATACTATAAAGCCGAAAGAAAATGGTTCAGGCTAGTGATATGATATAAAGCCGACGGGAAATTATTTTGGCTAGTGATATTGTGTCAAAGGAAAATAGTTCTGGTAAGTGATAAGATATAAAACCGAAGGTAAATTGTTCTGGTTAGTGATGTTATGTAAAGCTGAAGGAAAATGGTCCATGTCACAACCCACAAAGGGAAGTGATGACACTCGTCTTATCCCACCAAGACAAGTCATCCTAAACCCCAATTATTATGATAAATACGGAAGTAAAGCAAGAATAAAAGTCTAATACTTTGATATAGTGCAGAAATTCATAATCGACTTAAATATGCCCTCCAAAATCTTGTTGTCACGTGTACAAGCCTCTAATGTGTTATAACAAAATTGAAAGAAATAACCAGTCTCAAATGATATTGTTTTTAGAATAGAATAAGATCACAAATAAGGAGAAAGGAGGTCCGCTGAGATGACAAGCAGCTACCTCACAAACCTCCACAAGAAGCCTCAGACAAGAAGAGAAGATAAAGTATCACGAAGATCTGGGATAGTAACCTACAAAAATATAGAAGCAAGGGTGAGTACCAAATCACACGGTACTCAAAAATTAAACTCATAAACAGAAGCTAAGGGAATAGAATACGGGTACTCCTTACCACCCCAACTGAACAGTTCAAAGTTTACATAGCACACAACTCAACAACGACACTTTAACAGTTAGATATCCTAAACAACAAACTCAATATTCATCAATCACAAGTTCAACAGAAAGACACTCACAAGTGCAGTATGCAGGTTGTGAAGATGAGGTCTATCAGTAGCCGCCTGAAGATGCCCTGTACTCAACAAAGAACGAGCAAGTGCAGTATTTGTACACAAGCACAGTGTACTGGTAGGATCACGCGGCTATTCCAGTAGGCAAACATATATGATGAGTCCACATTTTGGACTCATTTAGGGCTTTATTTGGATAGATTTATTTTCCTCAAATGCTTATTTTGTGCCAATAACTGATGTAAATCCTTGATTTCCAGGTATTTGGATTTAGGAACAAAGCATGGACACTAATAGGCAAAAAAGAAACAAGGCAGTTGAAGGAATGCATAAAATAAGGCCTGTTGATTGCCTAATCCATTGGGCGAGTCGCCGAGTGGCTATTACCTCGCCTAAAGTTCTAGTGTGCCAAGCCCTGAAGGTGAAAATCAAGTCGGTGAGAGAAAAGAGCAGTCGGCGTGTCGCCGAACAGTTTCGCGATATAGTAATTGAATCGCCCAAAGTTACAGAACTTGAGGATGTTGAAGGCCAAAGCAAAAATGCGATGGAACTGCCCAAAGGGCGGATCACCGAGTTGATCGACGATCCTGACTTACTGCATCGAATGGTCCTTCGCAGCATATCGTTGGCGACTATAAATACATTTTTGAATATTTAGTTTAGGATGAGTTTTCATAATATAGTGTTTTTATCAGTTTTTGAGTTGGAACTCTTAGTTTGGAGATTAACTTTTTTTTAGCTTTGAAGAATTGAAGTTTTCCATTTTTGAGATATTGGAAGTGGGTCTTTGAGATTCTTCAACTTGGATCTTTGTAAAGACGAAATTAATCTTACCAAGTTGATGGAAACACAATTTGGTAACGATTTCTATCTTTTTATGATGTCTAGCTAAAATCCCAATTCTTGGAGTGTGATTATGTGAATATGGGTTTATTTAGTTGATGGGTATTCCTAATTGTTAGTTTAAATGTTGTTTCGAAGTGATTTCATTAAGTAATTATGGTTTAATTTAAAGGGTTGTAGTTGCGAATGCAATTCTACCTTCGTGTTTTTGGATTTCTCGAGAGAGAGGTTTTCAAACCAAGATTACTAAATTGATGGTCTGTGGGTATTGGGTTGTCATGGGTTCAGCTCGAGAGAGTGAATCCTAAATCATTTTCCACACATTCAGGTCAAGAGAGTGAATGGAATAAAGCGTAGGTTGTTCTTAATTGTGTGCTAGTTGGCGTTTGAGAGAAACCAACTCGATTCGAGGTAAATTGTTCGAGATAAAGTTCATCCCCACTAAAGTCTACCTTATTCACTGATTTACAACTATTTACTAATAGTTGCAATTACCCATTTGTCTATATTAACCTATAATCGAATCATATCCCAATAACCCGTCTCATTATTATTAAATTCGTGTTATTTGTTGTTGTTGTAGCTGATAGTTGAAACCAAAACCCCCTCTGTTATTTGACATTCGTGTCACCTCTAATTTGAATTATGCTTTTATTCTTAAATGTCTATTCCTATGATTGACTTGAACATATTCGTACTTTTCTATTGAATCTTAAACACGTACCACTCCCTGTGGGATTCAACCCTAACTCATTTAGTTGGGTTATATTACTAACTAACGAGTGTTGACGCTTGGAATTGGATGAAGTGTCTTTGAAATGTTAATTAATCAAAATGGCACCACTGCCGGGGAGTGGTATTGATTGAGAATTTTTAGTTAAGTTGAATTTTGTTCTTGTTAGTTATAGTTGAATCTATTTACCTTTATTTTTGGGTTTCGCATTGCTTGTTGAACAGATAAAATGAGCATAATTGGTAGCAACAGTGGCCAAATGACTGAGACTAATCAAGAAATGGAGGATGACCAATATTTGGCCACACTATTAACTCGGCTGGATGATTTGGTCAAGAAGATATTAAAGGTTGAAGTCCAGTGCAAAAGGAAAGACAGGTACATACCCCCTTATGAGCGGAGAAAGTCTAAGGACAATGAAGGTAGACGTGTCGAGGAAACGCTTTCAATCATTCTCCAAAAGGTCAATGAGCATGATAGAGTGCTGGAAGAAATAAGGGAGAATGTCGAAATGCTAAATCAGATGACTACCTCTCACTCCAGATCTATGCAGTTGATTAAGACCCTCATGGGTCATGTATTACCTCATCTCTATCCGAAACATCAAGAGAGGTTACCTAGTGACACTAAGGTCAACCCCAAGAATGAAGTTTGAGTGAGGACTTGCGTCGTGCCACGACGTTAACTAAGGCGCTTCTTGGGAGGCAACCCAAGGTTTTATCGCTTTATTTTTTTAGAAATAATGGTGTGTTGATTTTCTAGGTTGAAGTGTGGAATGTGGTCAAAAAGTACAGGTTGGCGAGTCAAAAGTCCAGTCAGCGACTCACCGAAGTGGTCGGCGAGCTCGACGTGGACTGCCGTTGGACTCAAGAAATACTAGGGTTTGAGTTTGTAAAACTCGGCGAGCCCAGGAGCAGATTGGCGAATCGCCAACCAGGTCAGTGATCCCGATTTAGACCGCCGTTTTGATCTCCATATTCACTGGAGATCCCGTACAACTTGGCGAGGTAAGTGCCCACTCGGCGAGGAAAACTTATGTCTCCAAATAGGCGAGAACTGGACTGTATTTAAAGGCCAAAGGTTTAAACTTCAAACTCTTTCAGTTTCCCTCACTTTTAAGCTTCCCAAACTCACCCGCAAAATATTTTCTGTATTTCTTGCGTTTTTATCGTATTTTAGTCCTCGAGTTTGTGTTCAGAGTTGGATTTCTTGGCCGCCTAGCATTTCAAAGTATTTATTCAGCGTCTAAGGTTGGATTTCTGAACCCCGAATTTACTTTTAGAGATTTTTACTATTATATAATGATTGTGATCTTAATGATATGTGTTAGGCCTCTCTGTTCGTAACTGTATATGTGTATGCTTGTTTTAATTCAAATATCTTGCCCGTAATGCCTTCATTATTGAATTCCCATGATTTTGTGCCTTAAATTTGGTTAAATTGTAGGGTTGTGCTTGCATGTTGTTGGGCATAGTCGGGTGAAGTCTAAGTAGCCCGCATTTGTGCCAAATGATGTATTTTGCCCAATGATGGAGCGGTTGACGTCATTCTTAAGTGCAAAAGTCATCAAATGGCCAAATTTGGCCAAACTAGGAGCAGTCTGAGTATCTTGGGGGCATGGGTGTATTGGGTATGAGCTTAATTTTATAAGTGCATGCTTTGATTTTGTTTTTGGGGGTTGCGGGGTTGAATTTGGGAATTTGGGTTGAAAGTAGGCACATTGGGTCGTTTGGTAAGCTGGGTCAAGCTCGCCAAATCACTCGGTGGTTCACCAAGTCACCCCTTATCGCCTTTAATTTCATGCTTAATCATGATTTGGGTTCTGTAACTTTCGGCAAGAAGCCTGAGGTTGCCGAGTGCACTCGATGACTCGCCAAAAGTCGTTCTTGATCGCCCCTTGTCTGCGCCCCTATCCCTTAATTGAACTGTAACTTTCGGCGGGCTAATCCTTGCTCACCGAATGCTGTTGGTGATTCACCGGAAGGCCTTCACATCGCCGACATGCCAAAATTTTCTGAGATTTTTGAGCCAATCCTTTCGGCGAGTCTGTCTGCAACTATTTTTTGTGCTTTTAATTGAATTATTTTTAACTTTTTCCCGATGTTTTACAGACATGGTAAGGACAAACATCGACATGCCACCCCAAAAAAGAGCACGGGGTATCACAATCAATGAAGGGAGATCAAATCCTCCCAAAAGAGGAAGGCAAGAGCTCCCAATAGGAGATAAAGGCAAGGGAAAGAGGCCCACATCTGAGAGAGCGTCTGCTGACTCCCAGGCTGCTTTATCTTAGCCTGAGGACGACCAGCCTTTGCAATCCCGGCGGGCGGAGATCCGTGCTACATCTCGCCAAGACTCAGCTAGGTTCCCTCCAGTTCCCACACCAGCAGACTCAGTGTCAGCTCTGGCATCTCCTGTGGCTCCTGTGCCACCAGTTGTCCCTCCTCCCAGGCTTCTCAACAGGTTGAAAGGTGATGGATTGCAAACTATTCTTGAGGATAAGCTGTTATCTATAGAGGGGCTTGAGGGTAAGTACTCTGATGTAAGGGACACCCTCCATTTTCACCGCTTTGAGCAGTTCACCAGGCCCTGAGGCCCCTATATTCCTTCATGGGTCCAGGAATTCTATTCAGCATATGGTGAATTAGTTCCGAAGAGAAAGAAGTAGGCCAGCGAGTCCAGACCGGTTAAGTCGGTCATGGTCAGAGGTAAAGAAGTTAGATGTAATAACAAGTACATCAATATTGTACTTGGTAGGGGTCTTAGAGTTACGGAGGCATATGAGGGTTTGCCGGTTACGCAATCCCTGGATGATTTGAAGGGCTGATTGGCTCCATTAATTTCCGATACCACCCGAGGTGTATCGAGGCAGGGGTCCCCATAGATAAGAGGGATTTGAGTATCGCTGCTCGGTTCTAGTTTGGCTTCATCAGCAGTACTATAATACCATCCCAGAACGAGTCCATTATGCGTAATACTAAGGCGGCCTACCTTGGATCTATCATATCCCGAAAGAGCATCAATCTGGGACTCCTCATAGAGAAAGAGATCGCCATGAAGTCCAAGCCGAGTCAGACCTCCTTGTCATTTTCGCTCCTGATCACGGAGTTGTTTCACATTCTGGAGTGCCCCGGGATGATACGAGAGATATAGAGGTTACCCCGTCTTCATCCACTGACATTCGGCGCATTGAGGTCGAGTACACTCCAGAGGAGGCTGATAGGAGTAGAGCAGCTCCGATAGATACTTCTCCGTAGGTTGATGTCGATTCTATACCTGCAGAGGCATCTTTGCCTACTCTGGCCTCTAGGCCTTCTTGTACATCTACCCATTTTTCTTCTTCACAGGCCCTGGGTGCCTATACCTCTGCCCAGCCCACCAGGATCACTCAGGCTATGCTCTTGAAGATGGGTCACCTGGCCCATTCTGCTGACGTTAGGGCGACCAGACTTGAGAGATCCATCCCATGGATGATCAAGAGTGCCATCATTACTACACTGATCCCCCTCCAGAGTTCTATTGACACTCTTACCACGAGAGTTGAGGCTTGTGAGAGCAGGTGGGGGAGACCTCCGAGGTGACGTCTTTGAAAACTGAAGTAGCAGATTTGAGGAAGGACATAGACTATCTAAAGTCTACTGACTTCACTTTATTACTAGAGGCTGATGATGATGTGGACGCCGCTGAGATTCCTCCAACTACCATCGGAGATGTACATAGGGATGATACGACAATTGATGAGTTGGAGGCAGAGACCAATGAGGAGCTGATAGATAAGAGATGAGAGCATATATGGAGATTTGCCAGATCTGGAGGAGACGATTGTGCAGTCGGTGATCCAGACATCACTGACAGAGACATCCATGGAAGCTCCTAGTGGAGTAGCTGGTACTTTTGTGGTGACTCTGAGCATTGATGCCCATGTTCCGAGCACTACACCGGGCACTGATGCCCATAAAAATGGAGCGATTGTTTAGACAGGATCCCTTTTTACCTCCCTTTCTATCTTGTTTATTTTTACTTTTGGATGTTATTATTGTTTGCATTTGAGGACAAATGACTTTTGTTTATGGTGGGGTGAGGCCCACCTTGTGTGACTTTTTTGTCTATATATTTGGGTTTTTGAGCTATAAATTGTGTTTATACTGCATTTTGTGGTTGATTGAGCTTGTGGCTTCTTGTTTTTATTTGCAAATGAATTTTGGACCCTTCCAAAAAATTATGCCACCTCTTGATTGTGTTTGAATGTGGTTGTTCTCTTGCGAATTTGAGTATCGATCTTGATCAACACAGATGACTTGAATAGTGCTCATAATCGCACAAAAATGAATGTGCAGCTACGATGAGGCCAAATAAAGTTACATAGCAAATATGTTAACTCTTTGCATCTCGTTGTGACTAGCCAAGTATCAAGTTGAGTCTCTTGTGATGGACATTGCACATTAGCAAAAGTGTGGAGTCTTGTTTGTCATTGGTGACAATGCCTTGTGTGATGAGCTTACCGTGAACCATGCATGATGACACCTAGAATTTGCCCCATTGGTCCGGTTGACTAAGTGATGCAATCACATGATATGATCTTAGGCAACTTCGAAGAGTGTGAAACAATTTGACACTATACTTCTTTTGTGGCCAACCTTGTGAGTGTGTGATCCTTGTTTGAACACCCATTGAGCCTTATCCTTTTCTTGGAAAAAACTTGATGCAAATTGTAACCTTTCTTGATACATTACCCATAACCTCATTATTTGTGGTTTGTGTGAATACCTAACTTAGGCCAAAAGCCTAAGTTGGGGGTGTGGTGAAAAGAGAAGGCAAATCAAGAAGTGCAAAGAAGTCCCATTTAACCCATGGTTTTGAGAAAGATGGAACCCCTCCATAAAAAAAAAAAGAAGAAAAGTATGAAAAAGAAAAAGAATGAAAAGGTTGTGGAATAAAGTGTGAAAATGCAAAAAGAAATAGGCTGACCAATAGTCCATGGAAGATGAATAATGGGGTGACTTGTGAGCGCGAATGAGAATGATGAAGGAAAGGAAAAAAAGTGTTGTTCACACCACATCTCATGATAATTACAGCCATTGAGCCTAAATGATCATACCTTTGCACTCAGTCCCATTACAAGCCTTGAAAAGACCTTTTTTATCTTGAATGAGCTGAAACAATCGTTGGCTGGAAAATAAGGGCAAACCTATGGGTGAAATCATGCATTGTGTTCATCTTTGTGAGTGTGAGTGTTGCATTTGATTATAGAGCTTTAAATTGTTGAACCATTGTGTGTGTATATGGAATCATCCTTTGTGTGAGGGCATTTGAACACCTTTGTTGAGCTTGAACTTGCATTTGAAGCAAGTATTGTAAGCTTGAGATTCTTTGGTAATGGTAAGTCACAACTTGAATCTTTGAGTGCACAATTGATCCTTGCATGAGTAAGTTGAGTCTTTTTGTGTGCATTCATGATTGAGTCTTGTGTAGCACTGTTTGAGGCATCCCTTTTGAACTGTTGAACTTGAGTTTTACTTGAGGACAAGAAAAAGTTTAAGTTGGGGATGTTGATGAGTCCACGATTTGGACTCATTTATGACTTTATTTTAATACATTTAGTGTCCTCAAATGCATATTTAGTGCCAATAACTGATGTAAATCCTTGATTTTCAGGTATTTGGATTGAGGAATAAATCATGGACACTAATGAGCAAAAAAGGAACAATGCAGCTGAACGAACGAAGAAAAGAAGGCTTGATGACCGCCTAACCCATTGAGCGAGTCACCGAATGGCCATGATCTCGACTAAAGTTCCAGTGTGCCAAGCCATGAAGGAGAAAATCAAGTCGGCGATAGAAAGAAGCAGTCAGAGAGTCGCCAAACGGTTCCGCGATGCAGTGTTATATCGCCCAAAGTTACAGAACTTGAAGACGCTGAAGGCCAAAGAAAAAAGGCTATGGAATTGACCAAAGGGTGGATCGCCGAGTGGATCGGTGATCCCGACTTATTGCGCCAATGGTCCTTAGCAGCACATTTTTTGGCAACTTTAAATACTCTTTTAAATTCTGAGTTTAGTATCTAGTTTTCCAAATCTAGTTTTCATTATAGACTCATAATTATCAGTTTTGAAGGAGAGAGCTTAGAACTGAGAGTATTGAGACAATATTTACCTTAGCTTTGAAGATTTGAAGATTTCCATTTTTTGAGAAATTGAAAGTGGGTCTTTGAGATTCTTCAACCTTGACCTTTGTAAAGACGAAATTAATCTTACCCAGTTGAGGGAAACACAATTTGGTAACGATTTTTATATTTTTATGATGTCTAGCTAAAACCCCAATTCTTGGGGTGTGATTATGGGTTGATTTAGCTGCTGGAATTGTTAATTGATAGTTTAAATGTTGTTTAAAAGTGATTTCAATCAGTAATTGTGGTTTAATTTAAAGGGTTGTAGTTGCAAATGCAACTCTAACTTCGTGTTTTTGGCTTGCTCAAGAGAAAGGTTTTAAATCCAACTTTACTGATTTGATGGTCTGTGGATATTAGGTTGTCATGGGTTCAGCTCGATAGAGTGAATCCTAAACCCTTTTCCACACATTCAGCTCAAGAGAGTGAATGGACCAAAGCGTATGATGTTCTTAATTGTTGCATAGTGGTGTTCGAGAGAAACAGAAGGAGCCACAACTCAAACGTCCACAAAAAGTAGTATAAAATGACATTGAACGCATAACGACCCAAATGTATCAACAAAATATCAAACAATAATAGTCGCACACAAGGTGGGCCTCACCCCACCACAAATAAAAATATTTGTCCTCAAATGCAAATAACATTTTATTCAGAATTTAAAATAAAGAAAGACAGAGAGGGAGGTAAATAGGGGATCTTGTCTACACAGTAGCTCCGTGTGTCTGGGCATTATTACTCGATGTCTCATCCTGATCATGGGCATCATTGCCCGAGGTCACTTTAGGAGGAACAGTAGTGCCAGATTCACCAAGGTTTGTTGAGTGTGAGTCTGCTAGAAAGACATGCACTGCTCTGCAAAATCTCCTGGCCCATGAAGGAATATTAGGGTCCAGGGTAATGGTTTTCCTGGCAGAAGTGGACTTCTTGCCCTTGCCTTTCCCAGTAGTTGTGGGTAGTTTAGAAGCTTTTCCTTTCGACGTAACTGCATCCTCCTTTATCGCAATCCCTTTGGACTTCTCTTGAGTTGGCGTTATTCTTTCGGCAGCTTTAGGTTTAGTCATGTCTGCAAAGTCTTGAAGAGAAGTTAGAAAAACTTAAATAAAAGCAAGCAGAACATTTGCAGACAGACTCGCCAAACCAGATGGCGAATCACCGAATTTCTTAAGCGAGCTAGATCAATCTCGCCAAATAAATTAGCTCTAAAACTGCAACAAGAATGCGATAGGGGAACTACTTCGGCGGGTCGACGATAGCTTTCAGCGAACAAGGACAGGTCCGCCAAAATTTTTAGTGCACAAAAGCTAAGAGGAGCAGACAAAGGGCGAAAGAGAAGACTTTCGGTGAGTCGCTGAATGCTTTTGGCGACATCAAGCTTCTCGCCAAAATTTACAGATTTAATCATCAAATAAAGCACGAAATCAAAAGCGAGATGGGGAAATTAGGCGAACCATTGAGTGGTTCAGCGAGCTCGACCCAGCTCGCCAAACGGCCCAACGTTCCTATTTTCAACCTAACTTCTCGAATTCAACCGTGCAACCCCCAAAAACAAAATCAAAGAATGCACCAGTACAATTAAGGTAGGACCCATAACACCAAAACACAACCCCTCGAATTTTAATCCAGTTTAAGGCACACAATTTTGGGAATTCAACAGTCACAACTACTCGAGCAAGATTATCAAATTAAATCATGCATGTAAACAATCTAATCCTGTCAGGCATGATTAGAACACTTCAACAAGATCAAGCTATTGCAAATAAGTATAAATTTTGATAAAATAAACTCGAGGCATAGAAAACCAACCTTTGGTGTCGACAAAGAGAAGATTGAAATGCTAGGCGGCAATGTAATCCAATCCTGAGCACAAATCAGCACTAATAATACTCTAAAAATGCAAGAAATATAGAAACTAGAGTACAAGTGTGAGTTTGGGCAAATAAAAAGTGAGGGAGCGTGAATGAGCTTGCAACTTTTAAACCTTTGGCCTGCAAAATCGTCCAGTTTTTGCCCAGTCAGTGAGATTAGTCGAGCTTGCCTATCCTCTCGGTGTTTCACCAAGTGTTCACTTACCTCGCCGAGTTTTACAGAGCCTCCAGTGAGTGTGGGGGTCCCAATGGCGGTTTCCATCGAGATCGCCGACATAGTCGGTGATTCGCCAATAAATTCTGAGGCTCACCGAGTTTTACAGACTTTAATTTGAAGATGTCTTGAGTCAAACGGTGGATTATGTCGGGGTCACCGACCTCTTCGGTGAATCGCTGACTGGCACTGTGGCTCGCCACCCTGCACTTTCTCAAACATTTTCCGCACTTCAACCTGTACAAACAACACACCATTATTTTACCAAAACACAAATAGAAAGCAATAAAAGGTTTTGGGTTGCCTCCCAAACAACGCCTTAGTTAACGTCGTGCCACGACGCAAGTCCGTCTTCAAACCTTATTCTTGGGGTTAGCCATAGTATCACTAGGTAAACCCCCTTGTTGTCTTGGATTGAGATGAGACGATATATGACCCATCAACTGCTTTATCGACACTAAATGGGAGGTGACGGTCTGGCTAAGGGTGGACACATCTTCTTTCATTTCTTTTAAAATCTTGTCCGACCCTTCAACTTTGTGAAGGATACGAGAGAGCATATATTTTGACCTACCACCTTTCGAATCCTTCAACTTTTGGCGCTCATGGGGAGGCACATACCTGTCCTTCTCCCCATCCTTCCAGTTAGGATTTCGGTCCCTCCATTATCTATCTTCCAACCATATTCTCTAGCCCATTCCTGGTTACCACCCTGCCTCAAGTAGTTTGAACGATAACCACCGCCTTGGTTGGCTAGAAAATTTACCTCCTCATTATACAAGGCTTCAAACTTAGTCTCCTTAGGATTTACACACCCGACCCCAATGGCAGTGACACTATGGGCACCAGCCCCCATGACATTTCCAAAAATGTCAAGTTGTGTCATGATCTTGGCCATGTTTTGGTCTCTTTCATGATCCTTTTCCATCTTCTCCTTGGATAGCTTGAATGTGAGAGGGGAGACCTGGTCCTCGCGGGTGTACCACGCTCTGTTGATGGTTGTCATGCCATCTAGAAGTTGGGCTGCTATTGCATACGGTTGCTGCATCAAGCCTCCAAGCGAAACTTGGTCAGCAACACCTTTGTCTACCGAGTCCAAACTCCGGTAAAAGTACTGTAGCAGCACGTTATCCGGCAAACCATGGATTGGGCATTGAAGCACCAACTTTTTGAACCGCAGCCAAGTTTCGTGCAAAGGCTCTCCTTCTAGACGCTTAAAGCTCTGAATGTTGTCCCGAAGAGTCATCCTCTTCGAGGGAGGGAAAAATCACACTTGAAATGCGGTTACCAACTCTTCCCAGGAAGTCATGGATTAACGCAGCAACTCGACCAGCCATTTGTACGCCTCTCCTATCAACAAGAAAGGGAACAACCTTAATCGGACTGACTCCAGTGAGATATTTTTGAAATAGAATGGTCCACACACATCCACAAAGTTTTGAAGATGCTCGTGAGGATCCTCGTGAGCCAACTCGCTGAAAAATCCCTTTAGTTGCAAAAGTTGCAACATAGTTCTCGTTATGTGGAACACTGCATTTCCCTTGGCTAGAGCTAACGGATGGCTCCAATACCTCCTATGAGATGGGGGCCATTGATGTTGGCCTCTTGGACATCATTGAGATTGCCGATGTCCTCTTGGTGGCCTACCTGGCTACCATTGCTGCCATTAACACTCAAGAAAGCTAAACTACCCATGCTTACCATTTTTCGACTCAAAGCGTCTGCCACCACATTAGCCTTGCCCGGATGGTATTGAATGGTCACATCATAATCTTTAAGTAACTCCATCCACCTTCGCTGTCTCAAATTCATATCCTTTTGAGTGAAAACATGTTGCAAACTACGATGATCAGTAAACACTTCACACTTAACACCATAGAAGTAATGCCACCATATTTTGAGAGCAAACACTACCGCTGCCAAGTCTAAATCATGTGTTGGATAATTCCTCTCATGCACCTTCAATTGACGCGAGGAATAAGCCATAACATTCCTATCCTGCATCAACACAGCACCCAACCCAGAATGAGAAGCATCACAATAAACAATAAAATCTTTACCCTCAACCGGTAATGCTAGAATAGGTGTGGTGGTCAAAAGAGTCTTGAGCTTTTGAAAGCTCTCCTCACATTTTTCAGTCCATTCAAATGGTATCTCCTTTTTGGTCAAATTAGTCAAGTGAGTGGCAATAAAAGCAAAAAAATTCACAAATCGATGATAATAGCTAGCGAGCCCCACAATACTCCTAACTTCAGTCACAGAACTTGATCGAACCCAATTCTTAACCGCCTCAATCTTTTGAGGATCTACCATTACCCCTTCTTTTGAAACTACATGCCCCAAAAATGTAACTGATTTCAACCAAAATTCACACTTAGAAAATTTAACAAATAGTTTTTGCTTCCCAAGAACACCCAAAACACTACGAAGATGGTCGGCATGCTCTTCCTCACTTTTCGAATAAACCAAAATACCATCAATGAAAACTATAACGAACGAATCAATTGCAATCTCAGTTTGAAGATTTGAGGATTAATACTATTACTTCTGACAATGTGATTGAATTTCTGAAAGAAGTTACTGATAATGAGTTACGTGATAAAATTATTCAATTTTCTGTTAATAACAGTGTGAGTTCTTCAAAACCAGTTGAAAAAACAAAAAAATGATTCTGAATACTCTGCACCATATTCTTTGTCTGAAGTTAATACTAGACTGAATAGAAATCCCGTTATCATTCGTGATACTTCTTTTGACGATTAAAAGAAGAAATTGAAAATTTAAAAAAGGATATTAAATCTCTTAAACAAAATCAAATGATTTGTGATCACCGCATTACTCAGATTGAAACTGCTAATAGCAAAGGTAAAAATATAGTTGATGATGAAAATACTCCTGCCGTTAATACTCTTGCAAAATATGTTATCTTTGACCCTAAAAAAGATATGTTTTTGGGAATGATGCAGGTTGTTACTGCCCATAAATGGTATGTTAATTGCACCATATTGATTGATAATCAATTTTCCATAACTAATGTTGCTATGATTGACAGCGGTGCCGATGTTAGTTGTATTCAAGAAGGTCTTGTACCAACTAAGTATTTTGAAAAAGCGACTCACATGGTTAGATCTGTGTCTGGACATGATTTAGATATAAAGTATAAGTTGCCTAAAATACGTATTTGCCAAAACAAAGTATGCATACCACATTTCTTTTTCTTAGTAAAAAATCAGTTATATCCTCCAATTATACTTGGAACACTTTTCATAAATGCTATTTATCCATTTACTAGCATAACTGCTAAAGGGTTTTCAGCTACTTATAAAGATCAGAATGTTAGTTATATCTTCATCACTGATCCTATTTCACGCGATATTAATGCTTTAATTAATATGAAACAAAAGCATGTGGACTCTTTGTAACTTGAGTTATTCAGCATAAATATATTTGATACTTTAAAATCGGTTAAAGTTCAAGAAAAAATTAAATTAATTTCCGAACAAATAGTTGTTGATATTTGTGTTGATCATCCTAGTGCTTTTTGGAATCGTAAAAAACATATTGTTACTCTTCCATATGAAGATAATTTCTCTGAGAATGATATTCCGGCAAAAACTCGCCCTTGTTAGATGAACACCACATTAGTCGAATTCTGCAAAAAAGAAATTGATAATTTATAACAAAAGGGTTTGATAAAACCTTCAAAATCTCCTTGGTCTTGTACGGCTTTTTATGTAAATAATGCTGCAGAAAGGGAACGAGACATCCCCAGGTTGGTTATCAATTATAAACCTTTAAACAAATATTTAAAATGGATAAGGTATCCTATTTCAAATAAAAGCGAATTATTATCAAGATTATATGATGTCAATATATTTTCAAAATTTCATTTAAAATTAGGTTATTGGCAGATCCAGATATTTAAAGAGCATTCTTATAGAACAACTTTTAATGTCCCATTTGGACAGTATGAATGGAATGTTATTCCATTTGGTTTAAAAAATGCTCCTTCTGAATTTCAGAAAATTATGAATGATATTTTCAACCCATATTTAGACTTTATCATTGTTTATATTGATGATATTTTGGTCTACTCAAAGACTTTTGAAATGCATGTTAAACATTTAGACATTTTCAAGAAAATAGTTATACATAATGGTTTGGTACCAAAGTTACAGGATCACTGACATGGCGGTAGTCCGCCCAGTCATAGATCAAGCAATTCAATATCCTTAGAGGTAGTCCAACTACATAAGAATCAAAATACATAAGAATTTTAACATAGTTTCTCAGACTGCATGGTGATTTATTTTACCCGTGAAAAGGGCCTGTCAAGAACCTAATACATACTCTTATTGACCCAATGTGTCTGATAGTTCTAATCGGGTATGAAGCGCCCTACTTATCAAACTCTTTTTCGGGCTGAAAACCACGGCTCATCAGACGGAGTCACTAAGACAAAGCCAATAATAGTAGTACTAGATCTGACTGTACCTTGATCTCAGAACCAAGTTGAGAAGCCATTCTAAAATTCCTTTATATTTAAATAAAGCTTAGATCCGTTCATGGTTTATATAAAAGAGAAGTTAGTTTTTCGGCATAGATATAATTTTTTAGCCGGACATAGTCACGGCTTCTAGATGATCGGAGAAGTAAAAAAAATACTTGTATTAAAAGGGGAACAGAAAGTACTTTGTGGCCAAACACCAGGGCCTATAAATAGGCTGCTACTTTATTTATTAACTCCGGTTTGGACTCCGGCAAACTCACAACTTACAATATAATACAAGAGAGCAAGAGAGAGAACAAAAGAGAGAGAGGGTTTCTAAAAACCTGCCTTTCTCTACCTACAAAAGAACTTATTTATAGAAGTAGAAAAAAATCTAGCTACAGTAATCTACAGTGATCTACATTGATCTACAATAGATCTACAGTTATTATGGGCCCCTTATCATTGGGTCCCAAATGTACAGTTTTTTTACTGTTGTTCAAAAGTGTATCTACTGTTGATAGTGACTTTGTTGAAGATCAACTTCACACGTGATCTTTTCCCTTTAGTTTGCAGAGAAGATCTTCTGCTTTTTCCAGTACATCCTCTATGGTAGGTTCACATAATTGAGCCTCTTGAATATCTTCAGCGTCATCACTTGTTTCACTTCACATTGAAGTGTCTGACTTCTCGTATTGGGTAATATTGAGAAGTATGTGTTTTCTTACTTCGTCGAGATAATTATTAATGATCTCTTCTTTATTTCCATCATGAATAGAGATCTTTCGAGCAATATGTCGGACGGAGCTATCCTGTATAATTTCCTTTTTAGGAACAAGACAATACTCTTGAATTCTTTGTTTAATAAGATCCAATAATTCCTGTACGTATAGCGATTTTGTCGTGGGATCACATTTCATTAATTTATCCTAAAAATTATTATAAAATGTCCTGTATAGACAAGGAATTTGTTCATCGGTGAATCCTACCACTGGAGTCCATTTGTGAATCCATGGGATCAAGAATTCAATAAAGAAATAGATTTGTTCGATCCTTTCAATATAATAGATATGATCTGTATGATATAATTCATTCAAATTTGGTGATATTTTTACCCATTCGTTGTATAACTTGATAAATGGATTTGGTAAGATCTTAGTTGTTGAGCCGTGGTATGACCACCAATTTAGGAACTAATTAGGGATTGATTCTGTAAATATTTTCGCACAAACTTTTATGAACCATGTATGCTTGTTTTTCTCATTATTGTAGATGATGACTTTATCAAAAGCATGAATATAGTCCCAATATGTAAAATTCATCGAGACTTTATTTAGACTTATCTGTCTTTGTTTCATTGTGGAGATACCCCAATCTTCAACCGATATAATTTGTTTAATTATCATCTTGGAGAAGTTATAAACATTCTCACTGGTGTTGTAGCCTGAAAAGTGTTGAAATTCAATGCTACATGTGCTTATTAAAATAGTCTCATAATAAGATCGAGTTTTGTATGACTCTCCTGGAAAATATAATCCGTTAACCAGATATCTCTGGAATATCTTCCAGGGCTCTTCTTTTCTCTGAATATCAGAATTTTCTAAAAGAAATATCCTTTCTTTCTTTGATACCTTTTCGTAAGACTTGATATCATCAACTTCTTCTTTAGCTACTGATGCAAAAGTATCACTTTGTTTTTGGGATAAATACCCTTGTAATTGTGCGTATAATGGATTATTTTCTGGAATATCGTCTAGATGTATCGAAGAAACAGCTTCTTTTGAAGGGCTTGTTAATTTTACCAAGCTCATTCCTCCCCTTTGTATAATTGGGAAGCTGGACGAGGATCTGTATGACGATCCAGATGATTTTGAGGATGATCTTCCCCTTCCGCGAGTATAACTTCCTCTTCCTCTAGCCTTGGTTACCCAAGGAGGATCCATCCTGCAAACATAGAATTTAGTTTTAATCATCTAAAAGGTTATAAATTTCATAACAATAAAAGCTCTCATAAAGCTCTTGTTCAATCATGTAATAAGCGACGATATCCATCACCATTCCGTGTATAATTTTCCATAAAATATGTTCCTGTAAATCTCTATTAAGAGAAACTGCTTTCAAAATCATAGCCAAATCTTTATCAGGAAAGAAGTCAAGAAAACCCATTGTTTAAGAAGAAAGATATTCTCTAGATAAGAAGTCTGGGAGGGAAATATCACTTCCTTTTTTATAATGAATTTTGAATTCAAAAGGGGCTGATTGTGCCTGCCACCTAGCAAATATAAATTTAGACGCATCATGTTTAAAATCTTTATCAAACATATACTTAACTGATTGAGTATCAGTTTTTATCAAGAATTTTTTATTATATAAATCATCTTGAAATTTCAATACACACTTAACGATAGTTAAAATTTCATGAGCTACCGTCGCATATTTTTTTTAGCATCGCTTCATTTTCCTGATTGAAATCGAATAAGATATTCTTTTTTATCATGCGGATTAATTTGTTTTAATATGCCTCCATATCCAATATTAGACGCATCCGTCTCTACAATCTTCTGCCAGGCTGGGTTAGAAAGAGTTAGACAAGACAAAGATGTAACACAAAGTTTAATATTTTTTACCAAGTTGGTAAGACTATCAATCCAAGATGCCTTATGGCCCTTTTTTAACCTGTCGTATAACGGAGTTAAATCGCGAGATAAATTTTTGTAGAAAGGGGAAATATAACTTAAACTTCCCAAGAATCTCTGCAATTGCGTCCTATCTGTAATAACATCAGGAAATTTCGAAGCAAAATAAATCGATCTTTGAATAGGGGCAACCTTCCCCTCACAAATAAGATGTCCTAAAAATCTAACTTCAGTTTGAAATAGACTCATTTTTGGTTTAGAAATTACCAAACCGTTCTGTATAACTATTTTCTTGAAAATGTCTAAATGTTTAATATGCATTTCAAAAGTCTTTGAGTAGGCCAAAATATCATCAATATAAATAATGATAAATTTCAAATATGGGTTGAAAATATCATTCATAATTTTCTGAAATTCAGAAGGAGTATTTTTAAAACCAAATGGCATAATATTTCATTCATATTGTCCAAATGGGACATTAAAAGTTGTTCTATAAGAATGATCTTTAAATATCTGGATCTGCCAATAACCTAATTTTAAATCAAATTTTGAAAATATATTGGCATTATATAATCTTGATAATAAATCGCTTTTATTTGGAATAGGATACCGTATCCATTTTAAATATTTGTTTAAAGGTTTATAATTGATAACCAACCTGGGGACGTCTCGTTCCCTTTCTGCAGCATTATTTACATAAAAACCCATACAAGACCAAGGAGATTTTAATGGTTTTATCAAACCCTTTTGAAATATATTATCAATTTCCTTTTTGCAGAATTCGACTAATGTGGCGTTCATCTGACAAGGACGAGATTTTGTCGGAATATCATTCTCAGAGAAATTATCTTCATATGGAAGAGTAACAATATGCTTTTTACGATTCCAAAAAGCACTAGGATGATCAACACAAATATCAACAACGATTTGTTCGGAAATTAATTTAATTTTTTCTTGCACTTTAACCAATTTTAAAGTATCAAATATATTTATGCTGAATAACTCAAGTTGCAAAGAGTCCACATGCTTTTGTTTCATATTAATTAAAGCATTAATATCGCGTGAAATAGGATCAGTGATGAAGGTATAACTAACATTCTGGTCTTTATAAGTAGCTGAAAACCCTTTAGCAGTTATGTTAGTAAATGGATAAATAACATTTATGAAAAGCGTTCCAAGTATAATTGAAGGATATAACTAATTTTTCACTAAGAAAAAGAAATGCGGTATGCATACTTTGTTTTGGCAAATACGTGTTTTAGGCAACTTATACTTTATATCTAAAGCATGTCCAGACGCAGATCTAATCATGTGAGTCATTTTTTCAAAATACTTAGTTGGTACAAGACATTCTTGAATACAACTAACATCGGCACCGCTGTCAATCATAGCAACATTAGCTATGGAAAATTGATTATCAATCAATATGGTGCAATTAACATACCATTTATGGGCAGTAACAACCTGCATCATTCCCAAAAACATATCTTTTTTTGGGTCAAAGATAACATATTTTGCAAGAGTATTAACGGCAGGAGTATTTTCATCATCAACTATATTCTTACCTTTTCTATTAGCAGTTTCAATATGAGTAATGCGGTGATCACAAATCATTTGATTTTGTTTAAGACATTTAATCTCCTTTTTTAAATTTTCAATTTCTTCTTTTAAATCGTCAAAAGAAGTATCACAAATGATAACGGGATTTCTATTCAGTCTAGTATTAACTTCAGACAAAGAAAATGGAGCAGAGTATTCAAAATCATTTTTTGGCTTTTAAATTGATTTTGAAGAACTTGCACTGTTATTAACAGCAAATTGAATAATTTTATCACGTAACTCATTATCAGTAACTTCTTTCATAAGTTCAATCACATTGTCAGAAGTAATAGTATTAATATTCAAATCTTCAAACTGAGATTGCAATTTATAAAAGAATTCATCATGTTTACAGGAGCAAATATCTCTGTTGCACTTACAAGCACTAATAACAGCATTAGGCAGGTTGCTTAGAACTAGAAGACTCAAAAACTTCTTTTTATGATCCTGATTTCGAATCATAATCAGACTCCGAACCGAAAGTATATAAAAAACTATAAATCTTATCATGAACTTCTTCATCAAGTTCTAGAGATTTCTGCTTTTCAAACCTGCAATTTGGTGCAATATGCCCAAATTTTCTACACTTGTAGCACTTAATTTTTTCGAGATCTCGCCTGGACCTATTCTTCTGAAATCGACGAGTTCTTCATTCTTCTCGTTCTTCCCTAGACCTTCGTCTAGATCTTCTTTTTCTATGAGGTTTATCTGGATTAGAGTCTCTAGAATCTCTAGGTTTGGTCTGTTTATCTGAATTTAGTAAACCAAACTGAGTGCAAAAGTCTTCTAACTGAGATCTTTCTCTAAGTTTATCAATCTTAAGCTGTCTAGAGATCTTTAATTTATTGCACAAATTAATACCTTCATGAGTGCAAGCTCTTATAAGTTTACCATAAGTAAAAGTGTCGTAGGGAATAGCTCCTTGCGGAGTCCTAAGAGTCTTTTTTACTCTTTCGACAAGTAAAGGAGGTAAGCCATCTATGAACTTAGTTTTTCAGTGTTCTAGACCATTTTCTGGTAATTCCATGACTCTACTTAAATAAGTATATTTATACCATCTAAATTCTCCTAAATGCCTACATCGAAGACCATTTAGCAACGAACGAACAGTCTCATATTGATTGGTAAATCTACCATTGAAATGTTTGAGAATAGTTAAGACTAGGGTATAAACAACGTCTTCACTATTTTTTACTAAGGCAAAGTCCAGGTTATCAACACGTTCATTAGCAGCTTTAGCATTAATTATGGTGGCTTACGCCTCCGTGGTCATATAATTATCCCACCAGCCTCTAAGTTGGCCAGTAAAACCACCAATTATCATTTTGCAAATAGTTTTATCGGTGTTAATAACATTCTTACAAATAGTAGCATACATAAGCATTCTGTGAACAAGAATAGTTAATTTCCTATCAGTTAAACTGTTGAGATTCCATTCATAATCTCACTTCCACTATAAGAGGTATTAGTTTGGTTCCAATCACGTTCCTCTATCAGAACATCTTGAGGGGTCGGTCTGGGATAATAATAAGTTTGCATACTAGGTTGCTGAGCATATTTAGTATTACCACTATTCTTCTTGGGATAACCACGAAGTTTATTAATCTCCAAATCAACTTGTTTTTTAAAATCAAAAGTGATTTCCATCTCATCTGCAAAATATTCAGATAAATTAATGGGTTTTGCACCAAATTCTAAAAACTTTTTATTAAGAAGATTTTCAAGATCATAAAGAGGTTTGAAAATGAAATCCTGAATCTCATTATAAACTGCTTGCTACTTTGAATCCCCGATGTAAATTATATGATACATCGGATCAAACTATCTTGGTAGAAACTAATTTTGTAAAATCTAAGGTCACTACTAGAAGACCTATTAAATGGGAAGAGATTAGTTTTCCAACTACTTGTACTTTGGATTCTGTTATACCTAATGCATAGATGACAGATGACATCGTAAAACTCATCGATTTCAGAAGAATAGGTCCAGGCGAGATCTCAAAAAAATTAAGTGCTACAAGTGTGGAAAATTTGGGCATATAGCACCAAATTGTAGGCTTGAAAAGCTAAGTTCATGATAAGATTTATAGTTTTTTATATACTTCCTGTTCAGAGTTTGATTAAGATTCGGAATCAGGATCAGAAGAAGAAGTTTCTGAGTCTTCTAGTTCTAAGCAGCATGTTCCTAATGCTGTTACTAATGCTTGTAAGTGCAACAGAGATATTTTCTCCTGTGAAAATGATAAATTCTTTTATAAATTGCAATCTCAATTTGAAGATTTGAATATTAATACTATTACTTCTGAAAATGTGATTGAACTTCTGAAAGAAGTTACTGATAATGAGTTACGTGATAAAATTATTCAATTTGCTATTAATAACAGTGCGAGTTCTTCAAAACCAGTTGAGAAACCAAAAAAATGATTTTGAATACTCTGCTCCATATTCTTTGTCTGAAGTTAATACTAGACTTACTAGAAATCCCGTTATCATTCGTGATACTTCTTTTGACGATTTAAAAGAAGAAATTGAAAATTTATAAAAGGAGATTAAATCTCTTAAACAAAATCAAATGATTTGTGATCACCGCATTACTCAGATTGAAACTGCTAATAGCAAAGGTAAGAATATAGTTGATGATGAAAATACTCCTGCCGTTAATACTCTTGCAAAATATGTTATCTTTGACCCTAAAAAAGATATGTTTTTGGGAATGATGCAGATTGTTACTGCCCATAAATGGTATGTTAATTGCACCATATTGATTGATAATCAATTTTCCATAACTAATGTTGCTATGATTGACAACGGTGCCGATGTTAGTTGTATTCAAGAAGGTCTTGTACCAACTAAGTATTTTGAAAAAATGACTCACATGGTTAGATCTGCGTCTGGACATGCTTTAGATATAAAGTATAAGTTGCCTAAAACACGTATTTGCCAAAACAAAGTATGCATACCGCATTTCTTTTTCTTCGTGAAAAATTAGCTATATCCTTCAATTATACTTGGAACGCTTTTCGTAAATGCTATTTATCCATTTACTAGAATAACTTCTAAAGGGTTTTCAGCTACTTATAAAGACCAGAATGTTAGTTATACCTTCATCACTGATCCTATTTCACGCGATATTAATTCTTTAATTAATATGAAACAAAAGCATGTGAACTCTTTGCAACTTGAGTTATTCAGCATAAATATATTTGATACTTTAAAATCGGTAAAAGTGAAAGAAAAAATTAAATTAATTTCCGAACAAATCGTTGTTGATATTTGTGCTGATCATCCTAGTGCTTTTTAGAATCATAAAAAATATATTGTTACTCTTCCATATGAAGATAATTTCTCTGAGAATGATATTCCGACAAAATCTCGCCCTTGTTAGATGAACACCACATTAGTCGAATTCTGCAAAAAGGAAATTGATAATTTATTACAAAAGGGTTCGATAAAACCTTCAAACTCTCCATGGTCTTGTACTGCTTTTTATGTAAATAATGCTGCAGAAAGGGAACGAGGCGTCCCCAGGTTGGTTATCAATTATAAACCTTTAAACAAATATTTAAAATGGATAAGGTATCCTATTCCAAATAAAAGAGATTTATTATCAAGATTATATGATGCCAATATATTTTTAAAATTTGATTTAAAATTAGGTTATTGGCAGATCCAGATATTTAAAGAGCATTCTTATAGAACAATTTTTAATGTCCCATTTGGACAATATGAATGGAATATTATGCCATTTGGTTTAAAAAATGCTCCTTCTGAATTTCAGAAAATTATGAATGATATTTTCAACCCATATTTGGACTTTATCATTATTTATATTGATGATATTTTGGTCTACTCAAAGACTTTTGAAATGCATATTAAACATTTAGACATTTTCAAAAAAAAGTTGTACAGAACGATTTGGTAATTTCTAAACCAAAAATGAGTCTATTTCAACTGAAGTTAGATTTTTAGGACATCTTATTTGTCAAGGGAAGGCTACCCCTATTCAAAGATCGATTTATTTTGTTTCAAAATTTCCTGATGTTATTACAGACATGACGCAATTGCAGAGATTCTTGGGAAGTTTAAATTATATTTCCCCTTTCTACAAAAAATTATCTCGCGATTTAGCTCCGTTATACGACAGGTTCAAAAAGGGCCATAAGGCATCTTGGACTGATAGTCTTACCAACTTGGTAAAAAATATTAAACTTCGTGTTACATCTTTGCCTTGTCTAACTCTTGCTAACCCAACCTGACAGAAGATTGTAGAGACGGATGCGTCTAATATTGGATATGGATGCATATTAAAATAAATTAATCTGCATGATAAAAATGAATATCTTATTCAATTTCATTCAGGAAAATGGAGCGATGCTCAGAAAAAATATGCGACGGTAGCTCATGAAGTGTTAACTATCGTTAAGTGTGTATTAAAATTTCAAGATGGTTTATATAATAAAAAATTCTTGATAAAAACTCATGCTCAATCAGTTAAGTATATGTTTGATATAGATTTTAAACATGATGTGTCTAAATTAATATTTGCTAGGTGGCAGGCACAATTAGCCCCTTTTGATTTCGAAATTCATTATAAATAAGGAAGTGATAATTCCCTCCCAGACTTCTTATCTAGAGAATATCTTTCTTCTTAAACAATGGGTTTTCTTGACTTCTTTCCTGATAAACATTTGGTTACGATTTTGAAAGCAGTTCCTCTTAATAGAGATTTACAGGAACATATTTTATGGAAAATCATACATGGAATGGTGATGGATATCGTCGCTTATTACATGATTGAACAAGATCTTTATGAGAGCTTTTTTTGTTATGAAATTTATAACCTTTTAGATGATTAAAACTAAATGCTATGTTTGCAGGATGGATCCTCCTTGGGTAACCAAGGCTAGAGGAAGAGGAATTTATACTCGCGGAAGGGGAAGATCATCCTCAAAATCATCTGGATCGTCATACAGATCCTCGTCCAGCTCCCCAATTATACAAAGGGGAGGAATGAGCTTGGTAAAATTAACAAGCCCTTCAAAAGAAGTTGTTTCTTCGATACATCTAGACGATATTCCAGAAAATAATCCATTATACGCACAATTACAAGCGTATTTATCCCAAAAGCAAAGTGATACTTTTGCATCAGTAGCTAAAGAAGAAGTTGATGATATCAAGTCTTACGAAAAGGTATCAAAGAAAGAAAGGATATTTCTTTTAGAAAA